>BPLR01003407.1:0-46470 GCA_021605095.1 Caerostris extrusa
ATATATATAAACTGTAATTACAACGGTTGCTGATAACAAAATATCATTGCTAAATTAGTTATTATTAAGTCTTTAACCGAACAAGATATTTATTTATTTTTATTTGTGAAGTAAAAGCATAATACAAAAATATGAAACACTAGGAAAAAATGTAAAAATAAATTTTGTATACTTATAGTCTATTAAATGGACATTATTTGAAATTAATTCTTCATTTTATGTATTGACTAATCGATCGTTATTGTCTCAATTGAGGTGCAATAAAATATATATTTTTTTATGTCCGGGATATTATGTTTACTTTTGCATACCAATGGCAGTCCATCGACTAATAGATAGAAAAGTAATGCCTTTTGTGGGATAAGTAATTGGCTCATTTGTATCGTATAGAACACTGCTTCCTAAAATAGGCGAATACCGCCCTTTAACAAGCAGTGGAACGATCAAGAAGGGCTGTAGAAACCTCGTGTCGATTTTGGAGGCGTTTAATTAGGTGATAAAGCATAAAAAAGGAAGATGAGAAATTTAACAAAAAAAAAAAAAAAAATTAGAAAAACTATTCGTCAGCGATTCAAACATTGCCGGCCAAAATTTGGGAAGCAGGAAAAGATAACATATTTTTATCCTTCATCATGGACTATAATACATAAATTTTTTTATTTGATTTCCTTTTTTCATAATTTAAATTTGAAAGCACAAATTAATGCGCTTACAAATTTAAAAAAAAGAATAAATAAAAAAATAAAAATAACAGATTTGATTTGTTTTCTTAATAAATAAATGATATGTAAATAAAACAAGTAATATAAAAAAATTAAAGTCAATTCCTTCTTTTTTTTTCACTCCTATTGCAGAGTCCCTTTATAAATAATTCATCCATTTTTTAAGTTATCTGGCCGCCTCTATTTGGTGTATTATATGCAACTTAAATTAAAAAAAAAAAAACTAAAATTAATTAATTATATTTAAGGAAATGAATTAATATTTGAAAAAACTGTATTAACATCAAGTGCATCCACTTCAAGTTCAAAAAAAATGTATGTCAACTTGAGCGGATGAATAAAAATAATTTTATGAAAGATTGAAAATTTGAACAAGATATATATAGAGAGTGTGAACTAATAGAAAGGAAATCGAAAAAATAACAAAAAAGAAGCTGGGCCGATATGCAGGTTACCTATACAATTTAGTATTTATTGTAAGAACAAAAGGCATAAGAGCAATCTTAAAAAAAATAAAAAAACTATAGAATTCAAACGATTTTTTTTTCCTTAAAAATCTCATTTTCACTTTGAAATGAAATTGTGTTTACTTTCACCAGACGAATTTTAAAACACTTTTACATTATTTAATGACATATTATTAGCTGGTGAAAGAAATTTAAATAAATATTATGTATAAAAGTATGGAAGAAATCTTTTAAAAAGTGAAAGAAATAAAAAAAATTGAAATTATTTTAACTGTACTATTATTAAATTGCAAGGAAGTAATTTCGACGTATAGTGATTTGTTAAAATGATGAATTATAGTAGCTAGTTAAAAAAAAAAGCCTGCCAATTAAAGTGGTGGACACAGAAAAATAATAATAATCCACTGTTGGCAATTGAATCCCAAATATAATTGCGCGAAACCGGTAGCCGCCTGAATGTAACATTATGACGAATATCGGGACTTAAAATACGTTCTCCACTTCCACAAATAATGTGTCCTTGATTCGAACACAAGAGCGTCGATGTTCGAACTGCTTTTGAAATAAGAGAACAATCATCGTGAGAAACAACAATCAATTGGCTTTCCAAACAGTGTCAACATTGTCCGCGGCGGGGTTCTGTGTGAGAGATTTGGTTCTCTACACTCATCAAGTAACCGGCAATAGGAATCAAAAACATGATACTTGACTAATTCATTAATCTTTAACGGTATACAATTTATTGATTGGTTTTTCTCAGAAACCAGGACAATTATGGTAGAGTAGCTGTAGAATAAATCTTAAGATTAGATGTAACGAATTTTAATTCATTTAAGAGGTTTTGCTAAATATGCTTTTTATACAATGTAAATATATTTTTATAAAGTATTGAATAGATCCAATATGTATGCCTTTTAATGCAGTCTTCTAATAAATGTTTACTTATGTTTTTACTAAAAACGTTAGTATTCACAGATAATACATATAATATTTATAAAATTGCCCTTAAGATACTAGTATTTAGTCTATATTATAAAAATATTGGCATAAGGTAATAGTATGTTGTTGTTCTAATGTAGCTGGCTATACAAAGACAGGATCTGTATACCATAAGCAAGGGCTGCACCGTTGTTACTCATTTAGCACTACGCAGGGGCACGTGTGGCAGATATTAACAGTCTATATTATAAAATAGACTGTTATAGACTGTTAGACTGTTAGACTGTTAATGATAGACTGTTAATAGACTGTTAATGTAGTCTATATTATAAAAATATTGATATGTTATTGTTGTTCTAATGCAACTGGTAAAACAGAGACATTTAATCTTTATGCCATAAGCAAGAGCTGCACCGCTGTTACATTTAGCACTACCCAGGGGGCACGTGTGGCAGATATTAATATGTAGTCTATATTAAAAAAATATTAGTATAAAGATATTAGTATGTAGTCTATATTATAAAAATATTAGTATAAAGATATTAGTATGTAGTCTATATTATAAAAATATTAGTATAAAGATTAGATGTACGTATAGATTTGTTAGCATTTGCTGAAAATAGATGATTATACAATCAAAACTGTTTTTTTTGTGCGAGGAATAGGGACTGCATAAAAGAAATCACATAAAAAATATCTTGAAACTTCATAAAATATATTATTTGCAACGCATTAAATTTTTGTTGTGAGTTTGGTAAATATGGACCTCATAGAAAAAGTCCCGCATAGAAAATATGCAAATCAAAAACTCGCGATGAAGCATTACCTCGCATCTAATAACATTAGTGGTTAATGGGATGATATAATATCAGGTGGGCCATCAGTTGGATTATTTTTTAATTTTGTATGTTATTTTGACAGTCATCTGCTGTTTTTCTTTTTGAATTACATTTTTTTATCGATTTTTATTCATAATATGCATTTGATGGAATAATGGTCGAGTCTTAGAAGAATAAATCTTAATACTAAATGTAACGAATTTTAATCCATTTGCATCAGCTTAGAGGTTTTTGCTAAATATGCTTTATACAATGTAAATATATTTTTATAAAATACAAAAGTATTGGATAGATCCAGTATGTATGCTTTTAATGCAGTTTTTTAATAAATGTTTACGTATGTGTATTTATTAAAAATGTTAGCATTTACAGGTAATGTAAATAATATGTATAAAATTGCTAAAGATATTAGTATGTGGTTTATATTATAAAAATATTAATATAAAGATATTAGTTGTATTTGTAAGCATTTGCTGATAATGGATGATTATACAATCAAACCTGTTTTTGTGTACGATGATAGGAACCACAGAAAAGAAAATGCATAAAAAAAAATATCTTAAAACTTCATAAATAGCCATAAAATATATTAGTTGCAACACATTAAAATTTTTTTTTTTATGTGGTAGACATAGACCTTATAAAAAAGTCCCACGTAGAAAATATATTTATCAAAATCTCACGATGTAGCCGCTAACTCGTATCTAACAAAATTCATGGTGGTTGATATAATATCAGGTGGACCATCTGTTAGATTTTTTTTAAATTTCCATGTTATTTTGACAGCCATCTGTTATTTTTTTATTTTGAATTACATTTTTAATTGATTTTTAATCAGAATATGCATTTGACGAAATTTATTTTTTTTTTATATACCGCACAAAAAGGATCATATAAAAACAGGTTTGACTATATATGTAATGTAAGCATAGTATTTTAATGATGCAAATTAATAAATAAAAAAAAATTGTTTTAATTATGAAGTAAAAATCGTGATTTTGTTAATTAGAGTTAAAAATGAGTTGATATTACAAAAATTGGTAAATATATAAAATCAGGAAAAAAAATATTATTTAATAAAATAATCTAACTAAATATTTAAATATAAATAGTTTTTTTAATGTTTGTTAAAAAAGTAAAATTTTTAAAAGTAAAATCTCGTAGAATCAATTACAATGCAAATATTTTTTTATCTATATTTTTTAATACTATGTATTGTACTATAATTAATTCTATGTAATGTATTTTAAGTAATTCTATGTATTATATTTTAATTAATTCTGTGTAGTGTATTTTAATTAACCAATAACTCAAAAATTAAGTATAGTAAGCTATCTGGGAATATCAATAAAAAAGACTTATCGAAAATTTTACATATTAAATTGTGCAATTTAATATTGTCAAGCACAGTTTAGCAATTTATTATTATAGAAAGCAAAATAAATTTAACAAACGCTTAAAGTGCTTAACGCAAATTGCTTTAAAAGCTTAAACATAAAATTAAGGTTTTTTTTTTTAAATCAATTATTTTACATATATAAATGTCAAAATATTTTTAAATGAAATAATTAATGTGCATTTTCTGTAATGCCTATATCAGTACCGTAGGAATAATAAATAACATTAAAGTATCACCTCTCAAAAAAAAAAAAAAGTCGGTATGAAATGATTAAAGAATATTTTTTTTATAAATGAACGATAGCATTTTTTAAATGAATAACAAGTATATTGCACTTTGTTTAAAATAACTTAATGGATTTACAAGGATTTTCAGAGTTAAAAAAATTACAGGTAACTGCGCCCGACTCGTGACGATGCACGCAATGCGCGTCGCTGGTGAGCATTAGGGCGGAAGTTCAATCCGCTGATGGTTTTGTTGTAGACACTGTTTCAAAAAATGAGGAGACTCGATGGCGTTTAGTTCTGCGTCTTAGTTACTACGTTAGTTGAACTACCTGGTGAGAGTTTTCGGGTTTTTCCCATACGATACGCAGATGCGGAGTAGTTCCTCCTAAAAATCCTCTTCATTCTTCAGCTATACGGAGCAAATTAGAACTACGGGTATTCCCTCATAACAGAAGCTGCCCCCCTTCCCTCTTAGTAGACTCATGGGATGACCGTCCGCACTACAGAATATTGAGGCCTTAGCCACAATAATAGTATGATGTGCCAACTACTATGGTAGCTGGACCAAAACATTTCTAGATTCCGGTTATAAAAAGTAATTCTGAACATTTTTTGTAGCAGAGATAATTTTAAAGAAGACGTTTATACATTTTATCATTATCTTCAGCTACACTCTAGAGCCAAAACATTATGACCACCTGTCAATAACGAGTTGGCCCACCTTTGGCGCGCAACACAGCTTCAACCCGCCTTGGCATGGATTAATACCGCCACTTAATACAAGTTAAATACCACTTCCACCTGATCGTGCCTTCCACCTCATCCAGGCGAGTTCATTGCAAAAATGTAGGGGTGGTCATAATGTTTTGGCAATTGAGTGTATAACAAAACATATCTGCTCTTTATTTTGCTTGCGACAGATGGTAGTGATGTAATTTCCCCAGTTGTTGAGAAGTTGAGAATGAAATTTTATGTAAATGTAAACAATTAAATATATTTATTATGTAAAATATGATATCAACCATTGATAATATTCCTTACAAAAAAGAGTATTTATGTACTTTAGCATTACATCGACGTACATGTATATGTTTATGAATGTAGAATAATTAGAAAACAGAAATTACAGCAAAAACAAATCCTGCAACAATCACTTTTATGTTTTAATTTAATTAATATTAAAAATATACATGAAAAAAAAAGTATGTTTGATAAAAAAAATTAGAAAAATTATAAGCAATTTACCTATGGAATTTATTCTCACGTTATTCTAGTAATAAAAATAAATAAATTAAAAAATACATGCAGGTGTAAAATTTTACACAATGAAATCAGATGTAGTATGTATATGTAGATGTGGTATGTATATGTAGATGTAGTATGTATATATAGATGTAGTATGTATATGTAGATGTAGTATGTAGTATATATGATGTAGTGCAGTATAATTTAGTTTATAAATAGAATTTTCATGCTATTAGAAGCAACATCAAAAATCTTTTAAAGTTACAATCATCTATTATTTGTGATCATGTAAATTTAACACGATTCATTAAAAACTACGGATTTAAAATATTACGGATTAAAAATATTCAATTCAAGAGATTAACCGTCGATATCAATTAATTCATTTGCAATGCCGTTTCTTTTTATGGTTTTATATCTACCATATCACTTATAAAATGATGCTAAGAACTGACACACAATTGATGGATTTGCTTAGCAGTTCTACTACAATCGAATTATTATCGATAAATAATAATTCGATATGAAAGCACAAGAGAATTTAAAAGACAAAAATGTTTTTCTAAAAAGATCTACTAAATAATTTAAACATGTATAATTTCTGATTCATGCAAAATTTCTTCAATCCCTTGTAGTGCACTATAATCAATATTATTATTAATGATAATAATCAATAATTAATTTATGAATGTAATTTTCATGGCATTAGAAGTAATATCCATTTTAAGTTGCAAACAACATTATCTGTTATTTATGATCATGCAAATTTAACAAGATTCATCAAAAAGCCACCTAAAACAATCCCTTGTAGTGTAGTATAATCAATATTAATAATAATAATAGCCAATAATTAATTTATCAATATAATTTTCATGGCATTAGAAGCAATATCCATTTTAAGTTGCAATCATACATTATCTCTTATTTATGATCATGTACAATTAACGCGATTCATCAAAAAGTCACACAAAAAATAGGAGATTTTAAATATTCTATTCAAGAGATTAACAGTCGAGGGTGCGTAGAAGATCTACACCTCCCCGTGGTGCACCTGGTAACACTTTTAGTGGCTAAAAGATCTGCAACTTGGCATTATTGTTAGATTAATGAACTCTGTTTCGGCATGTTTTGTTGTATTATTTTGTTATTGTTTTTATGTTTTTTTTTTTTTTTTGTTCTTTTTTTTTTTGCTGTAACTGTTCATAATCTGCCATTGGAAAAAAAAAAAAAAGATTAACAGTCGATATCAATTAATTCATTTGACATTTTCCTGTTCGTTTTTATGATCGTCGCGTGGTTCAGAAGATGATGCAAAAGTCACACAACAGGAGATTTTAAATATTCAGAATCAAACATATTCAATTTAAGAGATTAATAGTCGATATCAATCAATGCATTTGCATCGCTATTACTTTTATGGTTTTATGTCCACCATGTGGTTCACAAAATGATGCAAAGCGCCCGAACAATCGACGGATTTGCTTTGGGATTGAAAGAGTGGGAAGATCGTATGTGACGACGACACTCTCTTTGAATCGTGGAATTGTTTAATCAAGCTAGTGCACTCGGCGCCTTCCTTTTCCCTTGAGCGTATCGTGGTTCCGCGTTGGGAGGGTTCTCATTAAACTGTTTTGATTGTGAAGACAACATAAGCTGGATGACCTTGGAGGGACGCGCTTTCTCATTCATTCATTCCCTCGAACAGACAGACAGACAACGAATTCCCGAATCAACCCATTACCGGCAAATCCGAAGGGAAACCTTTTGGCAGGGTGTTGTTCCGCAGGCGAATAAAGAAAAATAATAGTAAAAAAATAAATAAAAAGTGACAGAAGAAAAATAACAGAAAGAAGAACAGATTCAAACACTCCAGTTGCGGCCAGGGGGAGGGGAAGGGGGCGCACTCGCAGATGGCTCGCTATCGCCCGTCTTGGGTTGCCTTCATTAAAAGAGGAAGATTTCCGACTTTCCTTTGACTTTTTCTTTTTTTCTTTTTCTTCCTTCCCCTTTCGCGGGCGCTAGACAGTGGTCGGATTGTGCGGTGGGATGCACAATAGGGGTGGGTGCGGTTCGGTCGACCCCACCCATTCATTCGGACGACCCTGTCGCACTCGCATATGGGGTGTCAGTTCAGTTCGAGAAGTAATCGGCCCGTCGCAGGAAGTCAAATCCTTTCGCTCTTTCTTGGAAGTCTAGCAATCAGGTATGTAAATTGCTCCGTTTTCTGGTTGCAAATCTTAGCTCACACGAGCCTGCTTGAGGTCTTGCTTGTGCAAGCATTAAAAAAAAATTGCCGGTTTAATACTCATAAATGTGTTAGTTGACACTTAGTAATTTGTCACCAGGCATAAGCTGTTTGAGGCGCAAGTCAAGTCTCGTACAGTGTAATTTTATCCAAGCACCGACTCAATACAAAAATATCACTTGCGTTGTTTTTATATCGTATTTTAACCGATTCGAAATAATATTTAAATAAGAAATCAATCGTGTTGTAGTAATCGTTCGTTCAATAATAAATGGACTTTATAAATGAAAATCATGTCTTAAAGAATGGACTTCATAGATGAAAATCATATCTTAAAAGTATGGACTTTCATATATATTAAACCATGCACTCCACTATTTAAAAATTTAAAACTGTTGAAATGTTTGAATTAGGTTACGTAATGCATGTTTTTTTAATAATTTGATTTGATTTTTTCTGTTCAAGAAGAAATCAATTTGTTGAAGTAACCATCCGATAATAAATGGACTTTATAAATGAAAGTCATGTCTTAAAAAAATGGACTTTCAGGTATATTAAAACATGTACTTTACTGTTTAAAAATTTAAAACAGTGTTTAAACGTTTGAAATAGGTTACATAATGCAGTTTTGTTTATTGATTTGATTTGATTTTTCTAATAAATGGACTTTATAAATGAAACTCATGTCTTAAAGTATATTTAAGAATGGACTTTATATTAGATCACGTACTCTACTATTTTAAACGGTGTTTAAAAGTTTGAAATGGGTTACGTAATATATGTGTTTAATAATTTAATTCGATAAGAAATTAATTGTGCAGTAATCGTTCAATTATAAATGGACTTAATAAATGAAAGTCATGTCTTAAAAGTATATTTAAGAATAGACTTTCAGGTATATTAAATCACACAGTCTACTATTTAAAACAATGTTTAAAAAGTTTGAAATAGGTTACGTAATACATGCTTTTTTAATAATTTGATTTGATTTTCTGTTCAATAAGAAATCAATTGTGTTGAAAATCTTTCAATAATAAATGGATTTTATAAATGAAAATCATATGTTAAAAGTATATTTAAGAATGGACTTTCAGGTAAATTAAATCATGCTCTCTATTTACTATTTAAAATTTTAATACAGTGTTTAAACTTTTATTAATGCATTTCATATTATGGGTTACGTAATGTATATTTTTTAATAATTTGATTTGATTTTTCTGTTTAGTATCATACGACTGGAAATTCACCTTGCACATTTTTTTTTTTTTTTTTCTTTTGCTGCATTATGATTTTTTTTTTAAATAGAAAAGTGTTAAAAAAAAGAATAAAATGCTTCAAATTTCAACTTCTTGCCACAACCTCCAAATATTAATGAACAAAAGTTTAGGATTGTCATTTTTTATGAGTGAACTTAAACATTCATCCTTTTATCATTTGAAAACTTTTGAAATAAAACAAACTTCGTCGCGATATTGGCGAATATAATCTACAACATTTAATTATTTCGTTAGCTAGAAATTTTAATCATTTGGATATTGGATAATAATATTGGAATCATTTGGATAATATTTTATACTATAGTAATCCAAATCAAGAATGCGTTGGAGAATACTTCATTATACGTTGGAGAATATTTATACCTTTGTTTCACTTCCCACCAGGCACCTGTCAAAACATTTCTCACTGGGCTTTTATTATTTTAATCTGTTTATGTTTAAAGATAAACACAATAATATGATGAGCTAATGTTTGAAATTGATGTGTTTATATAAGATACTCTACCAAAGCACATAAATGAGCTGTTCGTAAAAGTCATTAATTTTAAATGGTTCTGATGCATACATATGAATTATGTTTTTATTAAAAAGAATTTGAAAAAAAGAAATCACTTTTCTTTTTTTAGAAATACGTATATTTTATTTCTAATTACGTATAACTATACTGTATTTTTTTAATTATTAATTATTATTATTTCTAACTCAGAATCTCTTATACTTAAGCTCATATTATTTATATTTGTAATAATTCGGATAGCGTCGCATTTAAGGTTACAAAATAAAATAAGAATTTTTAAGAATAACGAATCTGGGCATAAAAATTCACCCCCATGCAATAAAACTTAAAAAAAACTATTCAATTGTTTCTTATCAAATGCTTTCTTTAATGAAAAATGTATTTTCTCCTCAACAATCTTTAAACAATATATTGCCACAAAAAAAAAATCACAATACGATTGAAAAAAATTATCGAGCAAATTTTAGCTACTTCTTATCGTTACAACAATGCTATACCAAGAAACACATTACTTCAAAAAATGGAAAGAAAGTAGTAATAAGTTGTTGTTTTGTTAATTTTTATTAAGAAGCTTTTTAGTAAACATTTATAAATTTATTTATCAATAAAGAAAAATTTTTATACTGTTTTTATTTATCCTTCCTTAAATAATTTTTTTCTTCTAATTTTTTAAAGCTAAGCTTAATTGTTTAAGCAAATTTTAATAATTTTCAATTTTTGTAATTTTGTTTCTGGCTCGAAAATTATGCTTTACTATTCTGTGTTTGTAAATATTTTGTATTTGATTTTTTTTTAAAACTTTTATTAGTAACCCACCCCTACCATCCCATTTACATTCATCACCCTATGAATTCCCATCAAGCCCATCATGCAAACATTGATGGACACTTAATAATGAGACAACCACTTCGTTAGATCAACATTGATCCCTGGTGCCACTGTAATTTGTAATATATACTTGGAATATATTCGTACCATGTTCTCACTCCGAACCCAATGGAGTGACTTTTGACTGATGTAAATAAGGGAATTTTTAATCTAACTGATTTGAACAGAATCGAACTGAATCACATAGTCTTCAACAGAATCTCTTGATTTCAACTGAATCCCATAGTCTCCAACAGAATCCCTTGATTTTAACTGAATCCCATAGTCTCGTAAGAATCCCTTGATTTTAACTGAATCCCATAGTCTCGTAAGAATCCCTTGATTTCAATTGAATCCCATAGTCTCGAACAGATCCTTAATTTCAATTGGATCCCATAGTCTCGAAAGAATCCATTGATTTCAATTGAATCCCATAGTCTTGAACATAATCCCTTGATTTCAATTTAATCCCTAGTCTCGAAAGAATCTCTTGATTTCAATTGAATCCCATAGTCTCGAACAGAATCCCGAATTTCAATTGAATCCCATAGTCTCTGAACAGAATCCCCTTGATTTCAATTGAATCCCATAGTCTTGAACAGAATCCTTGATTTCAATTGAATCCCATAGTCTCGAACAGAATCCCTTGATTTCAATTGAATCCCATAGTCTTGAACTGAACCCCCTAGATCAGAAACCCAGGCATTATCTAGCCTTTATTTTTCATTTAAAATAATGATAACAACTTTTAAATTAAGTATTTAAAAGAACATAGTACCTTGACAGTCGAAAATTCATCACTTTAACACATTTTATTATGACTTATCATAAATCATAAAGTTTTACTCTTTTTCGAGTGAAATTTTGGTATGTTTTATAATGGTAGTTTAATCTTTAAGAAAATGATTTTATTTTTATTATTCTGTTAATATATTTCTTAAAATAATATACTATAAAATAGGTACGCCCAAATTTAAAAAAAATCAACAAAGTTACCCTTTGCTTTCTACGAGAAAACTTTTGGAAGATAAAATATGAATTTTTTTTTTTTTTTTTTTTTTTTTTTTTTTTTATGGAATAGAAGCTAAATAATATGTTTATTTTGCAAACCTCTAAAATTAAAAATATCTGATATATAATATTTTTAAAAAAAATAAAAACCTAAAAAACTAGGATTATTAAACTTTCTAATATTTATCACGCTATATACTAAAATGCATGTGTCCTATTAACAAAAATATGGCTCACAGAATAAAGGTAAATATGTAGTACATTCATGCAAGTTTTTATAACTCTACAGTCATAATTTTTTTTAAATACTCTTGTGGGAAAGTATAAAAATAAAAAACTGAGAAAATCACTTGAAAGATTTGAAAGTACATTGAATGATACTTTTCGACATTTACATTTTTTCTACTCATAAAATTATGGATATTGTTTTCGGAAGCGGGGTTTTTCGTACCCTTGATCACTTTTAATTTTTCTTTCTTTTTAAAATTTATTGCCAAAGTTTTTATGCATAATATTTATTATCCATAAAATTATGGGTATTGTTTTGAGGAGCGGTGTTTTTTCGCGCACTTGATCAGTTTTTCCGTATCCTTAACATTTTTCAATTTTTTTTTTTTTTTACATTTCTTTTATTTTGCTTTTTTATACATAATATTTATTTAAATTTCTTTCACCAGCTAATAATTACATAATTAAATAATTTAAAATTGTTCTAAAAGATGGTCTGGTGAAAGCAAAGACAATTTTATTTCAGAGTGAAAATGAAATTTTTCCAAGAAAAGAAAATCATTTGGAACTCTATAGTTTTTATTTCTTAAAATTGCTGTTATGCATTTTGTTCTTACATTCAATTCTAAATTTTATGGGTAATCTGTATGTCGCCAATTACAGGTTTACGAATAAAGTTTAGCTCATTACAAATGTTTCTGGTTTCTGGCAATAATTTTTGTCGATTTAAATGCTAGAAATATTTTAAAACAAACCGTTTTAAAATATTTCTACTTAATTTTTTTTTTTTTTTTTTTGAAGGGGACAAATTACTATGACCCTTAATAATTGTACTCTATTAATTTATTTACAAAGGCATAACCTTATTGTAAAATAAAAATAAAAAATGTCTAAATCTAATATGGGGATACATAATTTTATATGCGGCCCGCGGAGTTAGGATCATTTGGGTTGTCCGTCCACTCCTGACTTAAGGTATATTTTTAAAATTATACGAAATACATTCAAATAACTTTTTTTGGTTATTCTCCACGTGTATAACAATCATAAATAATTAACATGAATAAATTTCTGAACATTACTCTCACTTTTGAATGAGCATTTTTTTATCCTTCTTATTTATAGATGATGGAATAACAGCAGAAAAAAGAAGGGTTGAATGCATACATATTTCAGCCTAAGTGTTTTCACGACTTTCTCCGGACTTTTAGCGACAAGTAATTCCTTATTGGATGACATTTTTCCCTGTTGCATGTCATTCAATATGAGCGTTGAAATGCGCTCTTTCTTCCTCGTCGCATCACTTATGTGGGTCCACGATAAGGAATAATCATCAAACGCTCATTAACGCTGACACCAGTTATGCCTTTTTTTTTTCTCTCACTCTGCGGAAAAACCGTGCTCTTAATAGATTCTAGAGCAGAATCGTGGATTCATTGGAAGCGGAAGCCTTAATTTGCAGCTTTCTATATAACTCTCTCCAATGTCATCTACCGGGTACATTTTTTTTTTTTCTGGCTTTTATTAAAAAATTCCTCGCTGTATTTTCTACAGCATCTTAGCATGATATTATCAGAAATATCGTTTTATAAACGATTACTAAATGAAAAACTGAATTGCTTCGGCTGCATGTTAATAGGAAGTTTTATTGTTATTGTTATTATTATTACCGAAAGTCTACTACACCACACCGCATCACTGTGCTTAGAGCTGAGTTACCCCTTTACAGTTTGGGAATAATGTGGGCGAGAAGAAGTCTTTTTGGGCTCTGTGACGCTCTCGGTCATATGAGACCGGGACCTACTGGTTAAAGTGGATTCTAAACCACTACAACATCCATGGCATTGCCGGGATTCGAACCCGATACATGTGGTAGTGAGAGCCAAGGCGCTAGCCACTCGTCCATCAGGCCCATTACATAGAGTGAGATAGATAGGTTTCCGAAATGAAGAAGCTGGGTTTGATAATTGATGCAGAACCCAAAACCTGCAGCCAAAAAAAATAATGATAAATTCATGGCCCAGTTATATTTAGGTTCGAATCCTTTGACGGTGCTTTGTAGCAGTCAGCGAGGAAAAACCGTGCCCTTAATAGATCTAGCGCAGAAGTATATAAATCATGGATTCATTGGAAACGGAAGCCTTAATTTGCAGCTTTCTATATATAATTCTCTTATGTCGACTACCGGGTATATATATATATATATATATTTGGTTTTTTTAAAAAAGAATTCCTCGCTGTGTTTCCTACGGCATCTTAGCATTATGTTGTCTTATATTGTTATTAGAAATACCATTTTATAAGCGGTTATCTGAGATAGTATGAGCAGTTCCTTAAAAACCCACTAAATGAACTGAATTGCTTCGGCTATTTGTTAATAGCAGGCTTTGTTATTATTTTTATTATCGAGAGTCTACTACTACTACTTACACTACATCACTGTGCCTAGAGCTGAGGTACCCTTTACAGTTTGGGAATGACGTGGGAGAGAAGTCTGATTGGGCTATGTGTCGCTCTACGGTCATATGAGACCGTTACTTACGGGTAAAAGGGGTTTCGAACCACTACAAACATCCATGGCACTCGAACCCGAAACCTCTAGTACCAAGCGCCAGAGCGCTAGCTACTTGGCCATCAGGCCCTATAACCGAAAGTCTGATGGATTTTCGAACTGAAGGAGCTGGGTTTGATAATTGACGCCGCACTCAAAACGTGCTGTCAAAAATAATGATAAATTCATGATCCAGTTATAATGTGCACCATAATTCAGATTCATATCCTTTGGCAGCGTTTCGTAGAAGTCAGCGAGAGTATTCGATGGCGATTGTGCTAATATGTATAAGTATCTCGCTTCGACACCATCAATGGAAAGGCCTGTGCTTCCATCATGTGCACAACACATATAGCCACATAACTACCCATTTATACCCCAATTTTGGAAACATGCCAAGGGAGAGAACAGTTTGATTTGATTTGTCGCTCTACGGTCATCTTGTGCGCATGACAGCTGAACAGACCGGGACCTTCAATTTAAAGTGGATTCGAACCACTACAAACATCTATGGCACCGCCGGGACTCGAACCCGAAACCTGTGGTATCCAGCGCGAGAGCGTTCACGCCCCATTCCGGAGATAGATACTATAAACTCATAGGCTAGGTAGTTTTTCTTTCGGGTTCGATGAAGAAAAAGAAAAGTGTTCCAACTTCCCCCACATCGATTTGCTCATACCAAAATCAACGGTGGCACAGGATGAGTTCAACGTTGTAAGCTTCCCTTGGTGCACTTGAATAGCTTACCATTTGTCACATGTCTGTCATTCTAGAAGCAAATTACCTTATATCAGCGCCAGGCTATTGAAAACAACATACAATGCAATAATACCCCAACTTACACTATCTTGGAGCCACGCGGTCCTTTATTTATTTTTGCTACATTCCAAAAAAAATATCTTAAAGATTAACTGATCATTAACCGCTCTAACAATATCAACTAAAAATCAACCGTTATCTTGTTTCTCTTGCTGATAAACATTGAACGCGTTTGGCGCTAACTCCATGCACACGATTACGATTATGATTCTACGACCCGATCGATGAAGTTAAGATTTTTTGTTGTATCTTTTCTAAACCCTTAAAAAAAAACGATGTCTTCCGAATGAATTAAATCTGATTCTCTTGTACCTAATAAGAAAAGAAAAATGATATGTTTAAATGAAATTTTTACAATCAAGGATTTTGATTGGCGGAATGAAAATGTGTAAATTGGCAAGGAAGTTTACGCTACCGGAACCCACAGTAAGAACAATGATAAAAGATTAAAATAAAAATTATAGATGCGGTGGAAAAATACTTAATCCTTGAACTCTAGCATTATTCGTAAACGTCATGGTTTTATTGCTGAATTTGGAAACAATGGTGAAATTAAAAAGATGATCTGTCTTGAAAATAATTGTAGAATATTTTATACGGTAGAAAATTTTTCAAGTGGAAAATTATAGTGTTGACAAAAACATATATACAAGGTTGTATACAAGGAGTTATTGTTGTATACAAGGAGCGGCAATTTTATTAAATATTTTTTCTAAACCAGTGTTTGTGCACGTTCTTGTTCCAATTAAAGAAAATTTTTATTTATTTGCTTGTAAAATATATAAGGTATACGACTATATTATATTATGTATATTATACTACTGATGCTGGCATTCATGGTAGTGGCTTTCCTGAGCGCGGTAACGCGCATCGCTGGTGAGCATTAGGGCTGAGGTTCAATCTGCTGGGTGCATTGTTGCAGACGCTGTTTAAAAAAAAAAAAAAAAAAAAAAATGAAAATTCGAAATACGCAAATGCTCGGTAGTTCCTCCTCTTCCTTCAACGACTCGGAACCAAGTCAGACTTCTACCTACGGTGCTCCATCAGAACAGAAGCTGCCTTTCCTTCCTTCCTTCCTTTCATGAGTAGACTACTCATGGGGTTTCCGTCCCGCGCTGCCGAATACTGAGGATTATTTACAACAACACTATAAGTATTTCTACTACTGCTTTCCCTATGCGAGTTTATGATGATGCCATAGATACTTTTCATCATCATCAGTGGCGCAACAGCCCCGCGGTGGGCTAAGGCCGTCTGCCTACTGGCAGATTTCGAGACAAGAGATGCTTTGTTTTTATGAGAAAGGGTTGCCAGCCTTATGCTCTATAGCCATATTAGCAGGGACCTATGATTTAAAATGGATTCCGAACACCATTACAAACATCCATGACACTTCCGGCATTCAATCCGAAACCTGTGGCATCGAGCGCCAGAGCGTTTGTCATTCGATCATCAGACCCAATGGATACTTTTAAGAAATGGAAATAGCTATTATAGAAATATATTGCAACAGTTAAAATTATTATTATTAATTGTTATTTATTTTTTTTTACAATACAACTTCTCTCACAAAATCACGTAGTTTTCGTTTAATCAATTATTTCAGTACATGATAGTCATAGCTTCAATGGACAATGTGGGGAATTTCGAATTTCATATTCGCTCACGGATAATTTAATTAAAATCTTGGGAGGAAGATTTTAATTTCTTTTAATTTAAAACATCGGGGATAGGAAGTGTCTCCATTTTGAAATTTCCAATGTAACCAAATAAATTGTCTGACGAGCGCGTTTAGTAGATAAAGATAAAGTAAAGTTGAGAAGTCTCTTTTCCCAAAGATTTTTTTTTTTTATTGGACAGAGAATTAATTTCTTGAGTTACCACGCCTGAGTCAAAAACGCTTTTGACGGAGTCGAGGGAAAATAGCATAATTCATCTAAGATTTGTTCCAATTAATTTGCCGACTTGGTAATTTCTGTCAAGGCTTAAACCTTACTGGCTTATTAATTTATTTTTGTATCTTAGTCAAGTTTTAAGCTAAAAATAATTCTGAAATGATGTCTGATGCAGAATGCATATCCTGCGTAAATAAATTACGGTGCAAACCATCCACCATTTTGCCTCTGTAATTAGTGCTGAGATTTTTTAAAAATATATCTATAATTGGAAATATATATATATATATATTTGGAACTTGTGTAAGAAAAATAAATTTTCATTATTAATATTTTATAGTTCTCTACGTTCTAGTTGTTGACATGTTATATAAAATTTTGAAAAATGTTATACCATACAATTCAGAAAAACATAAAGTAAAATTTAATTTAAACGATGTTAATTAACTGAATTATCATTTATTTTCCGGGGTACGACAGTAACCATTGAAGAAAAAGAATTTGTATATACGTCTATTAATCGCTTAGTCTTAGACTATTTAATAAATATTATTTAAAAGTTTTCAATCATTACTTTGTTATCGTCTTGTGTTTTTAAAAAGAAAAAAAAAATGTAATTTAAATTGATCTAAAAAGAGTTCTCCAGGTTTGGTTTTCCTTACGGAAGCAAAATCCTAAATGATGATACTGTAGTACTCAGTAAAAAAAAGTTGCCCGACTCGTGGCGACTTGCACCTCTGCTAAGTATTAGGGCCTGAAGTTCAATTCGCTGGCAGCATTGTTATAGACACTGTTTCAAAATCCTAATAGATTCGATGGCGTTTGTTATGTTCAACATATTGCCTTGTTAATCGGACTATCTGCTGGCAGTTTTCCGAATTTTCTCCCATAGGATACTCAAATGCTAGATATTTTCCCTAAAAGTTCTGCCAAAAGCCAAGTCAGACTTCTAATACGAGTGCTCCATCACTACAGAGGCTGCACCCTTTCCCTCCATCCATGAATATACTACTCATGGAGTGTCTGTCTCGCGCTGCCGGACACTGAGAATTAGACAAACATAACAAAAAAAAAAAAAAAAAGTTATTAAAAATACTTTTAAGTACTAAAATTTACTTTCAATGCGGTGCATTAAATTTTTATCTCGTGTTTTACATATTACGCAGTCAAAAAGTGAAATCCTAAATTCGTAAGAAAATTTACTTTTACTGCTTTTGTGGATTTTCTATTCAAAAAGATGCCTATCAATTTGATATTTATTTTTATAATACAGTCTTCAATCAATCACACCTCGCCCCCGCTGAGGTGCGGAGAAAAGAAAGGAATCATGCCGTTAGCCCTGCTCGTGGCCCAGTGGCAATGTGCACAGCTAGCGTGAAGGAGTACTGATGTTTGAATCCTCTGGTGGCATTGCTGTAATCACTGCTTTCGGAAAGTGGAGACTCGATAGCGATTGTGACAATCTGTGTAAAATCATCTCGCACCGATATTTATGCTGTCGGGCGGGAGTTTTTCCCATTCTACACAGCAAATGAAGGGGGAGGATGAAACGTGGAGAATAGAAAAAAAAAAAAAAAAAGTGGTGATATAGTTAAACGGCATAAGATAACAATCAGAAGGATATGTCTTCTTTATCATGTTAATTTCTTGACTGGTATTAATATAACAAAATTAGTAAGTATTTTCTTTTACCAACATATGTATATTTGTTTGTTATGTGAAAAATGGAACACTTTTAAAGTATAATAATTTTTTTGTCGTCGAATGTTAATTCTTCCAAATACATATATATATATATATTTTGGAAATTCGTTCTTCTGGTGCTGCAGAAATTGAATATGAAAAATAAGGAAACTAAATTTAGTTTTTAGATGGCAAAAGCAGAAAATGTACATTATATTCAATATATGAATTATTTAATTTTTGATCAACATTAATTAAAATCATTGCGCCACGAAAATCTGGTGACCAAACTCACAAAACTGCCATCATTTATATTCGAATCGACCTTCTATAGCATTTACATCATAGTAAATTGTTTAACTGGTCTTACAAATAATTCACTTTTATTTACATAACAGTGCAATTAACAGTTAAAATTTTGAACTATTGTTTTAAAAAAAAAAAAAAAAAAACCACTAATAATAATAGCAATAACAATTTAATAAAAATCATTTATTAAATTGTTATTGCTATTATTATTATAAGTAGTTTTTTTTTTTTCAAAATAGTTTGTTTTAGAGTTTTTGTTTTATCTTTGAGTTTCTTAATGATTATTACACATTAATGAAGAAAGATGTGAATTTCTCCTACAAAAATGTGTGTTTCATCATTTATTTTCACATTTCTATGGTTGATTTTTCAATTATTGAGCAATTATCAGTTGATTAGTTTCTTTTATATAGAAAATTAGACGTTGAGAACTAAATTTTTTATATTATCATCAAATTGTAATTTTTTTTTTCTTTCAAATTTTTATTATTGCTATCTTAGGCAATGAGTAGAAATCAAACCTTATCAATCACACCGATTCTAGCTTTGCAACTCCGATGCTCAAAGATCTAATTAACAAAATACTGGTACTTTTTTTAATATACGAAAATAAATAATATGATTTCTAGATCAAACTGACTAGATTGATCTAGATCCTACTTCCCTTGAAGATGCAAATACCTCGGCAAAATCTAAAATTATAATTCCTTCTAAGATTAAAACTAAATACCAGATTGCAGAACTAAATGTCGATAGAAGAACTGCTACTGGTCTCACAAAATTAAGGATGAAGCACACAAAAATATGAACATTTCTGCTGGGGCATTAAAAATACCAAAAACGTGGCAACAGCCCTGATGTCGAGCTTCCTCCTCCCTCATGTCTTTGATTGCCCAGCTGTTGTAAACGCCATGCATTGTCGACACCATCCCTCGAAAGAGGATTTACATTCCGAGCTGACAATCAGCAACAGCCAATATTATTTCGAAGCACCACGATATTTGATTTTTTGTACCCTTCAGGGGATACGACGACAACAACAACAACAAATAATATATATTAACATTAACTTGTACCATCTCTTATAAATAATATTTTTAAATGCACATATAAACAATATTTTCAACCTCTATTATAGGGATACGTAGACTGCATCTCATCTGAATGTCCATTTTACAGGGGGGTAGGGGAGATTTTTTGTTTAAGAATTCCAAATTTTGATAAAGAGTGAAATAGGGAACGTGATTCAGATTTTGTTACTAAAAAAGCAAACATTTAAATATCAAAATCATATTTTTTAGTCTTTATTGCAGACAAATCTGATACTTTATCAGTAGCATGCTCGCCTGTTTGCATATTTTTTTTTTATATCAACGATATTTACTGCCCAAATCATGTTTCATTTCATCAGTTCATCATTTTCTCTTAACAAATCAGTAAATACTGTTATTGCTAAACAATACATTAAAATGCAGAAACCTCAACGTATGCAACACATATTTATGAACGAACTTTTGAGGGATGAATCTGAAGGAAAAAAAAAAAATCGATCAATAAAAACCATTTGACTAATTCCTTTTTTTCTTGGTTGCTACTAAAATCATATTAAGTACTAAAAAATTTTATTCTTTTTTTGTGCAATTTTTAAGCTTCAAAGTTTTTTTTTTTATTTCCTTTTCTACTATATTACTTATTTTTATTATATATAATTATATAAAGAACAGAACCAAAGGAGAACAAACAAGAAGTGAATTAGAAAAACGAGCATTTTGCATGTAAAATCTATCTGTCTAGTACAGAACCTCTGTAAGTCGAACTTCAAGGGAGACGCCAAATAATCGAGAGTTATAGAGTTTTCGAGTTATAGAGTTTTCGACTTATAGAGGATTTCGACTTACGCAGATTTTGTAAGGAAATATTCGACTTGTAGAGGTTTAGATTCTTTCTAACTTATTTTGAGTTAGAGAGGTAAAATAAATAAAAATTCAAGTTACAGAGGTAATAAACATGTTTATTTGCAACTTAAAAGTTATATTATGTACTGCAATAAAAAATCAAAATAATTCCGAAACAACCTTAAAATTAAAAATATTATGTATTAAAAAAAGTCAGTTATTATTATTATTATTATTATTATTTTTTTTTTTTTTGCTTTAGACAATTCGATCGTTCTCTATCTATAGCATTATCTAAGCTGTAAAGAGCAGAAATTCTTTTTCTTCCGAGTTACTATTTCATAGAATTGGTTATTCTATTTACTATATACTCATACATTGTTTTCCTGGAAACAATGATGTGCATTGTCGGCAAATCCTTAAAGTCTGTAACTTATTTTTCTTCGAGCTATAGGGCTAATTAGTTTCAAATGATCGAGTTGTAAATGTTGTGAAATCAAACATTGCTAATGTTCGAGATACAGAGGTCCAATTTTTTTCGAGTTACGGAGGGAAAAACATATACCAAAATGGCTTGTGGGATTGATTTATTATTTCGACTTATAGAGCGTTGAAATTTCGAGTAATGGAGGTTTTGGGGCTTGAAGGTTAGGGAACAAAAATTTTTTTCGAGTTGTAGAGGTTTTCGACTTCTCGAGGTTCGACTTAAAGAGGTTCTACTGTATATACATTCAAACTAATTTTCTGAATACTTTAACAATGTGTTTATTAGAAACTGGAAAATAAGAACTTTTGTCAATACCCTGCTAACGTGAATGCAGGTATACTATTACAGAATTTTTTTTTATTTCTAAAAACGTATTTCATTTTAAAATTGATCTCAACAAGTAGAAGTATTTGTTGTAGACAAATGCACTGAAATTTATTACAATCTTTGGATAAATGTACTTTTGTAAATAAAGAATTTTAGGCAAAATAAAAAAAAAAATTGATAAACACAAAGAATTTGATACATCACTTTTGCACTGGATTACTACAATGATTAAAACAAATATTAAAACATTAAGTAAATTTATGTAATAATATGCAGTAAAAAAATTCACCAAAATCGATCAAGCCGTTTAAGGAGGGGAGTACAGTAACAAACACACGTACAGAAGAACCCTATTGCAGCGCCACCTACGGGTCCAATTGTGAATCTAAAACCTCGTCTAGGAGGAGTTCAGTGACAAACACATGTACAAAAGAATTATGCACAAAAAGATTATATATATATATAAAAGTATTCAAAGAGGTAATTGAAGGGTAATAATTTTTTGTTCCCCTCCCCGATAAAATTAACACAGGCTATAAATTCCGTTTTAATATCGGTGCTGGACAAAGGGTGAGAGAGGAATTTTCTTGGAGATAAAAGCAAAATTGCAATTGGGAACGTTTTATGCTGCATTTCTCCTTTTATGGTCAAGGTTTATTTAATGGTGGGTGCAGTCTTATAAAGTTTGCGACAGTTGGGGACCTTATTATACAGGCAATTCAGAGATATTTGTGTGACCCGGAAAAATCGACCAGCTGCGACATTGAGTCTGAAAAGTCAACCTTTAACCCTTATCTAGCAGCTTATCAGGATTGAGAAGCAAAGACAAAAGACTATCTCTCAAAATCAATGAAGTCTTATAGGTGGTCTCTAAACGAAGGTGCCAAACGATTATTGAGAAACAAAGTTGTTTTAAAAGGATGTATCTGACTTCAAAATGAAGAAAAGAGAGAGAGAGGAAAATAGTTCCAGAGGAGAGAAAAGAACGATTTCACTATGATGAGGAAAGTCTTGAATTTTCTGTAAGGAGTCAGAGAAGATTCAGCAAGATGGAAGGTGAGAAAAAAGAAAGGATCTGGAAGCCTGGATGTTAAAATATGGAAACTGTTGTTGCAATGGTACCTGTCTAAATGAACCAGCCTGTAATTTCAAGAAAATAAATTCCTCCAGATGGAAACGGAGGAATTTATTTTAACGGATGGATGGGCCGGACGGCATAAAGACATACCTGTCAAATATGAACCAACCGTCCATTTCCAGAAAAGTGGTTCTCTCACGAAAAGGATGGACTTGCACTGTTTGACTGGGCCGTTTTCAAAATAGACATTTATCTATGCAATGATTCGGCCTTGCCGACTATAATAAAAATTGATTTCAAATTCTAACTTTCAATTACTGAATTTTTAATATTGGTTATGGGAATAATCAATTATTGAACTTTTACATTTAATTTACTTTACTATATGTGAGTTGTTCCGTTTCAAATTTCGGTGACATAGTATATCAAGATTGTCCTGGGTAATACTGAATTTGCTATGTATCTGCCATTCTTGACACGAATGACCCACTTTAAATCATCTGACCTGGTTTTCAAAATCAGCAGTGGTATGTTCAACTTAGTTATTGCAAAATCTTCATACCATTAATGAAAGCTTTAATACGATTTTAAAACCAATACTCCGCAATTTGTTTTTAAAATACGATAAAAAAAAAAACTAATTATCCGATGATTGAATATCGTTGAGCGTAAATTGAAACACAACTTTCAGTTATTATATTGTTTCATTGTTCAACAATATTAGTTTAAATAATAATTGCGTTGTTGTAAGTTTCATACTATGTAACTGTTAATATTTTATAGAAATATAGGTAAAAATATATTTACTCTTCCAAATCCATTTCTTACTATTTCTTATAATACTATTCATTTTTGTACTGAAAAAATTTCGTCATGTATCAATAATATTATTATTACTAGTACATTACAGAATCATGGCAATAATGTTATTAAATTATAGCATGAAAGTGTGATGTATATATAATTCAATACGTGATTTTATTTAAAACAGGTAATATAAAAAAAAATTTAAATCAATTCCTACTTTTTTTCACTCTATTGCAGAAAGTTGTTTATAAATAATTTTCATTCAGTTTTTTAAGTTTATCTGGCGCCATCTATTGGTAGATATATGCAACTTAAATCTAAAAAAAAAAAAACTAAAATTAATTAATTAAATTTAATGAATGAATTAATATTTGAAAAACTGTATTAACATCAAGTGTCATCCACTACAAGTTAAAAAAATGTATTAGAACTTGAGTAGATGAATAAAAAGTGTTTTATGAAAGATGGAAAATTTGAACAAGATATATATAGGAGAGTGTAAGCTAATAGAAGGAATTGAATAAAAACACGTATAAATAACGAGAAGAATATCGTAAATGTTTACAAAAGAATTCGCTAATAGGATTTATTTCATCATTCATTACGACAGTTTTGATAACATTTAAAAAAATTAATAAAACTTTAAAAAAATAAACTCTTATTTTACTCAAATATTTAAGATATTTGAAAACATACACTTGTATCATATTTATTCTAACGTTATGTAACAAATCTAATGGGAAAACTTATTTAAAATAAAATTATTTCATTCATTAATTCAGACGAAAAAGCGCGTCATTCATTCACAATCAAATGAAATCTTTAAAAACAAAACCTTTTCTTTTCCTACAACTTTCTACGCATTCAATAAACAAGTTCGTTAAAATATGTTAAATGTTTTGATGATACCTGAGATACGTGTTATCTAACACCGAAATTACAACCTCTCAAATGACCGTTTTAAATGTCATTACGTCCAACCTTTCAAATGAACGTTTTAAACGTCATTAAGTCACCATTTAATTTTGCGACATTCCTTATCGTGTACTTCCAATTTCAATATTTAGTTGTTCTTTTCGTTTTTCTTTTCTTTTCTTTTAATGTGTCTTACCATTCATCTTTCCACTGGTCATCTGACCAGTGGCGAGATTCCAGTTATCTTTATTTTTTTCATGTCTTTTTAAAAGATATTCTTCTAAAATTATGCAATCGATTCAGATGAATGACTATAGGATAAGGTTAATTTGACATGGCTGTAAAATGAAAGTATTTTTATTTTCTTTTCGAAAAACACACTCAGGTAAAATTGTTGAAAATTATACACACACACACAAAAAAAAAAAAAAGTTCTAGAACTTGCTAATTGAAAGAGGAAATGACATGATTTATATAGTGATGTATAAATTAGCTCATCATCGTCATTATCATTGGCCAACAACCCCATGATGGGCCAGGCCGCCTGCTTATTGGCAGATTCCGAAACATGAGACGTTTTCTTTACGGGTAGAGTTTTTTTACTTTGTTTTTCTTTCGAAAAACACAGGCGAACACGTAAAAATGTTGAAAATTATCCACAAACAAGTAATATATATATATATATAAAAAAATTTAAGTCAATTCCTACTTTTTTTTTCACTCTATTTTAGAAAGTCCTTTTATAATTTTCATTCATTTTTTTTTAAGTTTATCTGGTAGATAAATGTAAATTAAATCTAAAAACTAAAATTAATTAATTAAATTCAATTACTGAATTAATATTTGAAAAACTGTAACATAAGTGTCATCCACTACAAGTTAAAAAGAAATGTATTTGAACTTGAGTGGATGAATAAAAAGTATTTTAGGAACGATTGAAATGTGAACAAGATATATATAGGGAGAGTGTGAGCTAACAGAAGGAATTGAAAAGATGTACTAGAACTTACTAACTGAAAAGGAAATGGCACGATTTTTATAATGTTACATAAATTAGTTATGCATCATCATTGGCGCAACGTGCGCAGTTAGCGCGTGCAGCAGGGCTAAGGTTCAGAACTGCTGGCGGCGTTGTTTAGTCAATGATTTCAGAAACGAGAAGTCTCTGTAACAATGGGGGGCGCCTCTTTCGTATCGATAATGAGGCTGCTTGTCTGGTGGAAGTTTCTCCTGATTTCCCTCAAATACGAGACGCAAATGTGGGGTAGTTATCTCTGAAAGTCCTTCTTCAAGGTTGTTTGTGGTATAAATGAGGTCCAAATGATGTGCCACTTTCATCTTTCTAAATGGTAGGAGCACTACATAGCCCTAATTAAGGGATGGGTGAGGTATTGAACTGAAGATATCTTCTTCTTTATTGGCACAACAACCCAATGGTGGGCTCAAGGCCGCCTGTCTACTGAGAGATTTCGAGACAGGATATGTTTTTACGGGGTAGGGTTACCAGCCCTACGCTCTACAGTCATATTAGACCGGGAATTACGGCGTAAAAGTGGATTCCCGAACCACTACAGACATCCACGGTACCGCCGGGAGTCGAACTCGAAACCTGTGGCACCGGGCGTCAGAACGCTAGTCACTCGGCTAATCAGGTTCTAATAGAAGTGTAATAACTGCGAGCTTTACTTTAAAGTTTACTATGGTTATTACTGCAGCGTTAACTTACATAAACGTAAAAATCAGTTGAATTAAAAATGGTGAGATTTTAACGAATAAAAATTAATGATTTGATTTTAACGATTAAAAATAAATCAATTTATTTCAGAAAAATTAAGGCATTATTTTAAGAAATAAAAATAAAAGCAAAATTTTAAAAAATAATAATAAATTAATAACTAAAAGCAATAGATCCGAATTTCGAATATAACAATTAATTTATCGTTTCGTTACGTAGTATTGCATCTTTATTAAACAGTCTGCGTTATTAAACTGAAATGAAGTCAGTATAATTTTTTTCGCGATTTCAGCTTACGTGCCAGTTCGAGCTACAATGTATACAATGAAACAGATAAAATAATTTTTTGGCAATATAACTTTTTAATCTTCAGAAAATCATAAGGCCGTCTACCTACCGACAGATTCCGAACAAGAAATGTTTTCTTTTCACGAAATATTGTTGTTAGCCCTATGCCCAACGTTCTACTGTCATATTAGATCGTTTATTCCGAAACACTACAAACATCCATGGCATCGCAGGAACTCGAGCCCGAAACCTGTGACACTGAGCGCAAGTCACTCGGCCATCAGGCTCCATATTATATATATATCTCTGGTTTAAAATATGAATATCAGTTTGTAAAAGTAAATAAATAAATAAAAATAAAAAAATTCATGCTAGCTGCAATTAAACCAGTATGTATAAAAAATATCGATCTGAAATGATGTTCATCAAATCTTCTGTAATATATATTTTTTTTTTGTTAAGTATTAAATTAACTTTGTTTACTTAATGTTTTATATACAAAAATCCATCCCAGCCCTCTTTTACAGCACTTTGGAGTCCCTCCCCCAATTTGAGAACCTCTCGAGATGTTGCTTTCTTTTGATGCAATTTATTATCTAGCTTGCGTCCTATATTATATCTGACAATCTTTGATTAGTAAGCATTTGATAAATATCCTATTATCTTTCTAAGTATTGAAGAAGCTGTTGACAATGATTTAATGGGAAATTATCTAATATTTATAAAATTAATAAGGCAGTTAATGATAATTAAACTGATGGTCAGTTAATAATTTATATTCTAGCTTTAATACTCTAATAATAGAAACATTTTACAGAGAATTTGTCAAATAGTTTAGTGCTTTTAAAACCTCCAAAGTTCAATAATATTGCACATGTAGTTTGGAAAGTATAAACTTTCTGTGCAAATTTAATTATAAATAAAAGTATATATGATTTTTCAAAATTGATATCATAAAATGAACGCATTTGTTGTGAGTTACTATATTTTTGACTCGTCACCTTTTTATCTTCAGGAAAGACATAAATATAAATTTTTGTTCTTTTAATTTGTAAAGTCACTTAAAATTAAGAAACTTAAATAAATACTCATAAGAGAAAAGTAATAAATTATCGTGCAAGTTCCAGTCAAATGATAATTGAGAATTGAAGAAATTTTAGTAATAAGATGTATTAATTTGATTTGTATCCGCTACTGAACTGTGCTGGAAAATGAATTGTATCTGCTAGATATTTTTACAATAATTTACAATTCAAAATTGTTAATTGGTTTAGGCAGTAGATATGTGAGATAGATATTTCTAATATTCATCTAAGAGAAATTTACAAATATTTCCAAAAGATTTATGAATCAGAAATCTTTTATTTAGAGTGTGACAGATTGCAGTGCGTATGCTAAAAAAAAAAAATAAATTCAATCAGTTTAAATAAGGCCAGGAATGCTACTTTGTGGTTATTATCTCTATATGGGCACCATTAGTAGAGCGAAGCATATCAAGATGGTACTCAATTTCTAGCCACATTCGCTGGACTGCAGGTGAAAACTGTTCTTGCTAGTTTATTAGTGGAAAAATAAACACCCGTTTAAAGCCGGAAATGGAGGATTCAATTGCTTGTTAAGGGTGTTAGTACATACGTGGCACAAAAGCAATTTTAAAAGAAAAAAATGTAATTGTTATCGTAGAATTTTTTTTTTTTTTCATAGAATTTTTTTATTGATATTATACATTTAAAATTTTAATCACCAAAGCATAAAATTATTGTTATTGTAATTTGAAATTACCTTTGACATTTATAACAACAATGTATTTAAATGCGTCTGAATTGGTAATTTTGCCAATTTTCCGCGCCATAACTGACAGATCAGGAAATATGAATGCAATTTTTAAAATTATGAGAATTAAATTTTTTTTTTTTATTTATTTTATTTTTTACAATAATTTAGATTTTGGATTAATCGCTTCAAAATTAATAAAGAACAAATTAAATCATGAATAAAAGGGATATTTTTTAAAAAAGAATCTCTGTTTTCTTCATTTATTTATTGTGACGATATTAGCCGTATTGATTGTATTAATATCACATTTAAAAGAATAATTTTAAATATCGTTTACAATATTGTCAAAATTAATGATTAAAGAAAACATTTTTTTTCATTCAGATGATATAGTTTTTACTGTTGTTGATATTTACCTTAAAAAATTTACATTTTGTAAAAAATGAGTAATATTTCAAGTCAGAATAATTTAATATTTTTTATTATAAAATGTTTATTTATTGAACCTTAAAATTGCATTTTACTTTAAAAATAGTTATATACATTAAACTGATAATTCAATATTCTTTTAGTTTGATATATAGTTCATTATATTTACTAAGAATACTTATAAGAATATTTTTAATGCATAATAAAGGAATTTATCCAGATTTACTCTCAAAATGTTAAAACGAATAATTTAATACATTTAACGAATAATAATTAATAAAATGAAAATTTTGTATCAAACCAACGTTTGAGTTAAAGAACTTATGAAATATTTCCTTCAGTAAAATTTTAGTGTTTTGTAATAAAGTTGAGACAAAGTAGAACTGATTAAATAGCTAAGTTTTTGTGTTTCTATTGAATGTATTTTTTTTATTTATTAATTTATTCATTTTTTATGAAATTTTTAGAGAAGTTAAGTTTTTAAAAATCGTAAACATGCATAGACATGAAAATTTATGCGTATCAAATGCTATGTTTCTATGTGTATCAAACTAATTGCGTTTTTGACTAATCCTTGTGTGTAATATCACATTATATATATGTGTGTGTGTGTGTAGTGTGCACATAAAATTGTTCTAATTGTTAATTGCGTACAGACAAGAAATGATCAACTGTGACAAAATTGTTCAAAATGTTGAACAAATTTGTCCTCTAATTTCCTAAGCCTGCAGACTTTATCTCTACTTTATTGAACCAAATTATCAAAAATAAGGCATTTGTAAAAGTAAGCAATAGAGGTTGATAATGAAAAACAAAACCAATTAAATAATTAGAAGCCGCGATAAATCTGATTTTTGAGCAAACTGATTAACAAACTTTTAAATTGCATTTTATTTATGGAATATTTTTCTTACATTAAACTCCATTATTTTACTTAACTTCAGAAAAATAAAAATTCAATACAGTATAATCAGTAATTTAATTTTAAGAGAAGAAACAAATACGAAAATAATATAAAAATTTAACAAAAATTTCAATTTGATCACAAATATAAAAATAGTATAAAAAATTTGGCAAAAGTTTCAATTTGATCACATACAAATATAATATAAAAAAGTACCAAAAGTTTCAATTTGATCATAGTTTTTCCAGTAACATTTGTATAAACGTATGAGATATAAAAATCACATTTTTTCCTTACATTCTAAATGTGGAAAAAAAGAAATACATAATTTTTATACTATTAACTTATTGATTACAAAAAAACACAGCGAAATTTTACTTAATTTGAGTCAATTAAAAATAATTTTGAATTACAAATATTGCGCTTCTTTATATATACAATCAGAAAGAAAAAAAAAAAAAATGAACTTTAAAGGCTTAAAAGTTTTTACCATTAAGACATATGTTGTTGAAAGAAACCAGTTTCACACACATTCCAACCTTATCAAAATCTGAATTATTAACTGCATGCCTCGAGTCGTTTATAAAATTGCTGTAAAAGAAGCAAGATGGAAGCACAAAAAATTCTTTTTTTCGTTCTTTCTTTATCACCCTCTGTCTGTTATTACTCAACGAAACGAATTGGTTATTCCAGAAAGACATTTGAAACCTTCATTCTTATGCAGGAAGAACCCTATAAGTAACGACTCCATGTAATTACAGAAGCCGCAGTTGTGGTCGGTTGATATTCCTATGAACATAAACACGCAAACGATAGCAATCGGAAATTTGGGCTTAGATGGTACAGAATATCTATTTTTTTTTTTTTATAGTAAGTTGCCTTATGAATAATAACCAAGATACGTTATACACTGAAATGTGGATGAATCACGCACTGTTGACAGCTTAGATGTGTGTCGTCTGCCATCACTGAATACACCGGTTTTCTGTGGCAAAAGGAGTGCGCTGTAGTTTTTTCTTCTTGAGTTTGTTGCATTCCAACAAAGCAAATACGTTGCAGAAAAAGTTAAACGCGTTAACACTTTCTTCAAAGATTTTGTGACAATAATTTTACGAAAAAAGTTCAAAAACTTCCTGGATAGTGTATATAAAAGTATTAGCAACTGTGCTAATCCAGAATATTTCAGTAAGTAGACAATTTGATCTCTATTGAAAATCAATGTGTTAACTGTGGTCTCTGGATTCGCAATCTGATCCTTTGATATCGCAATTATCCTTTTTGATCTCTGTGAAAATGTGTTAATCTTTTTCAAAGGTTCTGTGAAATTCATTTTAAGGACACATTTTAAAAATTTCTGTTTAAGTACATATAGAAATTTAACAATCAAAAAAATATTTCAATAAGTTATAATTTAATCCATATTGAAAATCAGTTTGTTAATCTATGGCCTCTGTGATTCGCATTTCTATCCTTTGATCTCAGTGAAAATGTGTTAACTTTCCTTCAAAAATTCTATGACATTAATTTTAAGTTCACATGTTAAAATTTTCAAAATAAGTAAATTCAGTAAGTAGGCAATTTGATCTCTGTCGAAAATCAATGTGGTCTCTGTGATTCGCAATTTGATCCTTGATCTCGCAATTATTCTTTGAACTCTGTGAAAATGTTTAAACTTTTTTCAAAGGTTCTGTGAAATTAATTTTAAGTACGCATTTTAAAAACTTTCTCAAAAATTTCCTCAAACTTTTCTCAAAATTTCCTTGAAAGGAATTAAAAATCCAAAATATTTCAATAAGTAACAATTTAACCTGTATTAAAAAGCAGTGCATTAATCTTTCATCTCTGTGATTCGCATTTCGTTCCTTTGATCTTGTAATTTTGATCTCAAAATGTGTTAACTTTTCTTCAAAGATTCTGTGATATTAATTTGAAGTTCACATGTTAAAAAGTTTCAAAAACTTCCTGGATAGTGTAAATACATTGTGAAAGGAATTAACAATCCAGAATGTTTCTATAAGTAGCAATTTGTGTTGAAAATCAAAGCGTTAACTTTTGGTTTCTATGATTCGCAGTTTGATCCTTGATCTCGCAATTATCCTTTGATCTCTATAAAAATGTGTTAACATTTCTTCACAGATTCTGCAAAATTAAATTAAGTTCACATTTTAAAAAATGTTTTATAAACTTCCTGGTTAGTGTAAATACAGTGGGAAAATTAACGATTGGGAAAGTCTAGAATATTTCAATAAATAGTAGCAAATTTGATCTCCATTGAAAATTGTTTTAATCATGCTTTTATATGTTTTCGGAAGTTCCGGTCAATGTATTTTAAAAATTATTTCTGTGTTCATCTAAAATTATAATATTATTATTATTATAGATGAACACAAAAATATATTATTATTATTATTTTGATGTATATGTATACTATATATTATTTTTTCTATTCGTTTGTCAAAATCCACTGTTTTTTAAAATTACAAGAATTCCCACTTGATCGATTATACCCAGAACTACTGAACAGGTTTTGAGGAAATTAGGCATGAATATAAAATGATATAATAATTAAAAAAAAAAAAGCAATTATGGTACACGGGCAGAATTGTGAATAAGAAGCGATTGAAATTCTAATACAGAGCTCATAATATCGAACACAAAAAGGAATTAATAGGGGTCATAGCCCCTTTTATAGTTATACTAGCAGAACCCGGCATACGTTGTCTTGCCAAAAAAAAAAAAAATGCATTGTAAAAAATTATATATCGCGAATATATTCTCCATGTTCCATATGTGCGTACTAATTTTCATGGATATCGTTTGAACGGTCTATAAGACGAAATGTAGCAGCACCATCTGATGGCAAGTAGCAATAAAGTGGATACATAAGTAAAGTTCATCAAAATTGGCTAGTCCATTTAGGAGGAGTTCAGCGACAAACACATGTACTGAAGAATTGTATATATATAAAGATAGCTGCCATAACGTTAATTTAGACTGAAATCAGAGATTTAAGAAATACTTGGGGAAACTGAACTTACTCCTCCTCTTCTTTTCAGGCACTGGATGGTACTTAGAGGTTAAAAGGCGAGTTGCAGTTGCCTCTCCAAGAGCGTCCCAGACATGCTTTATAAGGTTAGAATATCTGTCAGTCCATTCTGCGAATAACCTCAATGTCCAGAAATTCGTCGATCCGTTGAACCCTATGTGAGCTCTTATTGTCGTACATTAAAATAATATTAGAACAATTGTACCCCTGAAAAGATAAACATAGGGCCCTTTAGATCTTTCCCCTATAATTCACAACAGCTACAAAAACTCTGACTAAGACATGGAGATATATGCGTCCATTCAACATTGTGGATGACTCCTTTCGACATAGTGGATAACATTCAGATCATCAAACCTCTTTTGTCATAATGGTCTATTTTTCGGACATTGGAGAAAATGAAAAATGAACATCCACCAAATATAAGAAGTTAAGTTGAACTGGGACCCAACTGAGGATTAGTAACAACAACAACAACAGTCTCTAGTTATTTGAGCTTCAGACTTGTTTTGCTTCCAGTCTCCTCACTTCTTTTCGTCATCTAAACTTCGTTGATTATTCATTTTAACTGTTTATTTTTAATTTCACCAAATTCTGCATAAAAAAAAGAAAAAAGTGCCGCACGCGATTCTAAAGTTTTTCTATTTTTATGCTTCATTCTTATGCACGTATATATTGATTGGCAAGAAAATAATTGCGGTTTTCACCATTTAAGTATATGATAAAAAATGAACGTATTTTTTCGCCAACCCAATATTTAAATACTTAAAGATTCGCGCCTTTGAAAACCTTTTGTCCTCTTTACCTTTTGTTCAGTATTTTTCGATAAAATCGACAAAATTTGAATTTTCTTTTTTAATTCTAAACACCAGTATGTATATAAAGAAATATATTCTTATTTGATATTTATAATAAAATTCGTAGTCTTTTATTGAATTCAATAATTATTTTCATTATTTTAAATTGCTATGCAAAGCAATATTTATTCTCTTTGCAAGTTCGACGTTTGGGCAAACATATTCTTTCAGAAGCGTTAAAAGTTTTATAGCATTAACAATACATCTATAACTTCAATAGTGAAAATTTTTAAAAATGTTAAATAATTTTGAATTAAGTTAATGTTTTAACGTAGTTTTTTATTTGCGCTGCAATTCATGTCGATTAAATATCACTGGGCTAAGGAATATATTAAAATTTATTTTCAGGAAAGATATAAAATGATTAGGAAATAAAGGCATAAATATTAGTTTTTTTTTTTTTTTTCAAATTTTATAAAATTAAACGTAGTTTTTTATTTGCGCTGCAATTCATGTCGATTAAATATCACTGGGCTAAGGAATATATTAAAATTTATTTTCTAGAAAGATATAAAATGATTAGGAAATAAAGGCATAAATATTAGGGTTTTTTTTTTTTTTTTTTCAAATTTTATAAAATTAATTATATGATTATTATTATGAAACCGTCGCTCTAAACCGGCCATGCTCAATTATCACAAAAGATTGCTATAATCCTAATAGCGAAATAAGGGTAATTCTAATTTGGTAATGAAACGAGAATGCTTTTTACAAAAATTATGAAGCAATTACGAAGATTGTTAAGGAAAAAAAAAGGTAAATTATACCAGTTGATTATCATGAAATTTGGATGCCTACAAATATATGTAATTGAAAAGAAACTTTCAATAAAATTACACTTGTATGCATACAACAAATATCAATTAGAGTTTTTTATATCTCTCAGCTTACTATGTAAATGTCATATTTATATTACTTTTCGTTTACTTCCATGCCAGTGTATTGAAATTTAAAACGGCCTTTTAATCCTGTTGACTATAGTTTGGTTAATTTTAAACCTCTCCTTCGTTTTATTGGAGATAAGAACTTTTTAACGGTAAAAAAACAGGGGAAAGTGAATTTATTTTGCTTGTATGTAATGTATTATAACTAAAAAAAAAAAAAAAAATCGTTAGTAGCCATTTTTTTTTTGTTTTGTTTTTTGATACAACGCATAAATAAAAAAAATATTTTATGTTATGTTTACTTTTTAGCTGTGATTTCAACACCTACCAATGAAACATTTTAAAATTTATTCAATCGAAACAAATTTTTTAATGTTTTTTATATGCCATAATAGTTTACATTTTTTTTCGAGCCCGACTCGTAGCTCAGTGGTAGCGTTCGCCGCTGGTGAGCATTAGGACTGAGATTCAATCCACTGCCGGCATTGTTGTAGACACTGTTTCAAAACGAAGAGCCTGGATGACGCTTGTAATCTTCAGCATTTTGCCTCATTAGTCGGACTACCTGATGATACCGTTTCCTTCCATACGATACACAAATGAGGGGTAGTACCCCCTAAGGCACTGAAGTCCTCCCAGATGGCACTGCCTTCCGTTTCCTTATCTAATTAATTTTAATTTAGTTTTATATTCGAATGGATACAATAACTTGATTTTTACATTATATGTAAGTGTGAATGTATGTGTAGACTAGATAGTTATATAATCAGAAATTTATAGATTTACTATTAACATCTTCCTGAAAATTATATATATTTATTTTATTTATTTAGGTAAACGATGCTTTGCAGTGCTGTCCCGTTATGGTTATTTCTGCTTGCGGTCTCTGCAGATTCGTTCAATTCCTTTCATAAAATCGCACCTACAGAAAAGCCAGACATACCCTACGAAGACAGTCCTCTACCCAAGCCCAGAAAACCTCCGACGCACATCAGCGAGTTTACAGATCCCAACACGGGGCTGAATCCATTTCTGGACATAGAAGAAGGTCCAACTTCTGCAGGACGCAATGTCATGAAGGACGAAAGACGAGAGGACCCACCCTTTTTCGATTTCGAATTGGTGGAAGGAGATGCCCCCAACCGGCGCTTCGGATTCGACATGCCCAAAGAACCTTCCGAAGAACCACCCCTTCACAGATGGCCGCCTTTCGAAGACAACATAAATAAAGATCCAGTGACCACGACTCTTGGACACTTTTCAGAAGCACCTCCAACAACGGAGAATTCATACGTCAATGTATCGGACGAGATAGCTCTTGACGTCCAGCAGACGGATGAACAGAAGATAAAGAAAGCAGTCACTAGATCTTCAATTTCAAAAGACTCAATCATCTATGCTTCAGCGACAGTAGTCGTAGTGGCCGCTGTGGCGCTGCTGTTCGGAGTTTGTTGGTGGAGGAGGAAGTTGAAAAGGACTTCGCAGTCGCCGATTTCTGCAGAAAATGGGGAATTGAAAAGTTAATTCAAAAGTAACTCGGTTCAACAGAAGGTGAACTACTTGGGACGAGCCATTTTCAGAATCATTGTTGAAAGTTCATTTATCTAGCTATTTCATCCGTATTTATTTAAAGCACTGTGTACAAAAAGTGCAATAAGATCACACTTGAAACGTCTTTCAAATTGATGCACTGGAATATTTCCCTTCAGGATGTGTTATTTAAAAGAACTTATGACAATTACTTGCACTTATGAATCAGTTTTTACATTGTTCGTAAAATTATGTATGTTTTGGGAGCAAAAATAGTCTGAATTATTTAAAGATGTAGCATATATAAAAATTTATTTTGCTTGTTAAATTTTTATCAACAAAAAAGTGATTTATTATAAACCACATACAAATTTTAATTATTAATGGTATTTTTAATGTACATTATTAATTGCATTGTATATTATGCATCAGAAAACGAAATAAAAATATATTAATATGTTATTACAAAATTTACTGTGAATAATTGATTTTTTGTAATATATATACAGTTGCATTGTAACTTTTTTTGAATTTCATTCTCTCTTACAATAATTCTTATTCCGAAAATAACTTTTATCATCGTCTCAAAGAAAATATAAAAGTAGAATTTAAAAAAAAAAATTTAATTTTATTGAGGATATTGTGAAGACAAAATACGGTACTTACGTATTAACGGTACCTTGGCGACAGTTGCGCCAATAAAGAGCACACGCGCCAACCGCAGCTACTGATTTGGCGCCAATCTACACTTAAAATTTTTGTTCCAAATAATAAAATATATATGAAACACTTCATTTAAAATCAAAACGCTTTCAAAATATTTTTATTCCAAATAATAAAAATTGGCGACACTTAAAAACCGTCAAGTCTGTTGCCAAGGTACCGTTAATACGTAAGTACCCAAAATACTATTCATATCTCGCAAATGCATATTGCTGAAAGCTTTTTTATACATTTTTATTTATATATAACATTGATTTCATTTAGTTTTCAGTAATTTGCATCTATTTTTCACTAAACTATTTCAATGAAAATAATTTTAAATTTCAATTAAAATCTTCATGGATCGAATGTAAAAACATTATGGGTCACCATAGATTAAACAGTTTCTACATGTTAGGCAAAAAAATTAATATCAAATAAGTTATTAAATAATTATTGACTATAGATTGATTGAGCAGAGGTGATTATCGATACAATTGAAATTTTCTGTATCCTATGCCAAACTTTTGAAAACTCTGAAACAAATTAAATCTACTTCCTTAACTTTCAGGCGAAATTGCAATGTAAACTTAAGCATTTCATTGTCGGCTTTTTATGTTGGCCACAGAAATCAGGAGATTTTTAAGTATATTTATTTCAGGCAATGCAGAAATAAACATTTTTGGAAAAGAGAAAACATTTTCAGAATGGGTAGTCTCAAATTTTCTTGTATTTTGGAACACTATCATCTCTTGTTTCATAATCAAGCCATCTTTCCCTATCCAATCTTTCTTAAGGTAATATTGCTCTGCATATAATGTACAATTGACAGTATCTTTCCTTTATTTGCTGTATCATAGTTGTTAAATAGATAATCCATTTTATTACACAGATATACTCAAAGGGTTTAATTCAGGACATTGTACTGATGAATAAAGTTGCATATTTACAAGGACCATAGTTTATTTATCCAAGCCATGCATTTTGAATCATTATATTGATAAAAGGAAAATTATTCAAAGAGAATAATATTAACATTTTCTTTCCAAATTTTGTACAAGAAATAAATTTAGATAAATATAGAAATTTAATGGTATAAGGCTTTATACCATTAAATTTCTACAACCATGTTTATACCACAACCACATAATTTCAGTATGGCTTTCTTTTACAACCATAATTATTTTGATTATGGTTGCAAAAGATGATTAATTTAATTTATTAATGAATTAAAATGGTTGATTTTAAACAATTTCAAAAGGAATTAATCACAATATTGATTTGCATGCCCTTTGTAAATTCTAAATATTTCTGTTAATGCAACTAATAGAGGTTTTATTTTCTAATAATATACCATTCATAGTTATCATATTTCTAATCAATTCATTTGCTATTTGACTATAATAATTTTCACATTATTTATGTCTGCTGTTATCTTTTTTGAATGAAAGTGCACTTTTTAGTGTATTACTTTTAGATTATACTCTATTGTTTTCGATGTATTCATTTTCTGGAGTAACTTCAAGACTCCCAGAACGTCTTCTATTCATGACATCACAGTACAGTATGGACCAAAATCCTCCACATTATCAGGCATTTTTATCCTTGACCAAATTCTTCCAATTTTTATAAGGATTAAATAATCCTCCTCATCAGCATCTACTTAACAAAATCCAGGCCTTTCCTTTTTCTGGTGATGACGAATTTACTCAAAAGATTTGTTTCTGTGTGCCACTGTCATTCATACAAATAATATACACCATTTGCTTGAGTCTGCTTAGCTTAATAACATGAACTCTGTCACTCAATATTTTATATAACTTGATATTGTTCCCATCTGCACCAGATTCTGTTTTCTTGAATTCCTCCACAATAGTTCTGCATTCAAAATCTTTTCTTCCTTCATGCTCAGAATTCAAATCTCTACAGCACAAGTCAAATCAGGGCAAATAATGCAAGATTCATATAGATTTCTTAATGAATAAAAGTTTTACTAGCAACTGCTATACACTTGTTAATTTTAGGTAGAAATTCATTTTAATTTATTGTTGTTGTTGAATTCTGATACAAAATAAATGAAATGTCAAGATAAGTTCAGTATTTCTAGTTACGGGAATACATTTTATTTTAGCTTGGTTGATCTTAAGACCCAACAGCTGTGATTCACTCACTCACAATAACTTCTGATATTTTATAATTTTAGCTACCAGTACAACGCCATTAACAATGACAACTAGAAACTATTTCCTCAGGCTTAACCCAAGAATGCCTAATAACCTAACCTCAAAGTAATTTTAAAAATGTGAGTGGGCTTCACCATATGTGACATCTTAACCACAAAAATCCACATAACCACAAGAAAACCACCTTTGCCTCTATTATCTTCGCTCATCATTAATTTATAATGCACAGAACATAAAACTTTTTTTCAAACCACTTGGTTTCAATAATCTATTCTGTCTTAATTGAATAACTTATCCATAGAACTTAATAGAATTTTCTCTTTTATGATAATGCAAAATACTTGAATTTTTCATTTTATCATACAAAAATTTGTTCTTATTACCAGATGAATTAAAATAAATTTCAATGAATATATTCTTTATAGTTCAATTTATTATGTAATATTTCCTTTTCCAATGTCATCTTTGAGTAAAATATTTTTTAAAATTATAATAAAATTTATTACAATTTGGAAACTTCTTTACATATTACACATTTAAAAATTCTGCCACATGCAAACTTTGAACCTACATTTATATATGAGTAAAACCTTGGAAAAAAATGGATATTATTTTTATTAATATGAATATTTTTTTAACATAAATTACTTTAATAGCATTTTCCAAAGCATTTTTTTTAAACTATAATTTATTTATGAGAAATAATAAAGCTACAAATACAAATAAGCATATTTGACAATTTATTTTAAAAAAGGAAGAATAACTTGTATTTTTAAAAAATATTTATTAAGTATAAAGATGCTTATATATGTAATATAAAAGCATAACACTTATATTCATAAGCTGCACATGGTATTATGGGTATTGCTTTGATGAGGAAATTTAATAAATAATGCATATACAAAGGAAAATTCTCTATAATTAAGTACTATGATGGTGATTGTCCAGCCCTCTTTGCAGCTGCTATAGCATTCTCATTTGAAAGAATTTGAAATTCTAAAAATCTTTGAGATAGTCTTTGACTCATCTTCATATACTTATCTGTACAATTAAGAGCACATCTGTCCTATAAAGTGTAAAATTATAATGAAAAAAAGTTTGCTTGAAATTACAGATAAGAATTTCAAAAAGTATTTTAATCTTATGATATTAAAAATATTGAAGAAAATTATATTTAGCAGATATAATATATTGATGATACATTATATATGAAAATACTATGGTATATATGACAATACTATTTCCATAAATGATAATACACTGAAATATAAGCCCCTTCCTCCATAAAAGAAAAAAATATTGGAAATTTTTGGTTAAGTTACATAAAAATCTTAGTTGACAGCAAATTAATGACAAAAAGATGAAACAATGAATAATGCTTTGAAACAATCAGTTCAAAAAAACAACTGTCTTCACATACATTTGATGAATATTCCAAGTAATAATTAAATCATCAAAAAGGAATTAATAAAATAAATATCTATAAGGTAATTAAAATTGAAATAAATTATGTCAATATATAATCTTTGTTCACTATAAAACAATGGAAAATTATTAAAATAATTTAATAAAAAAAGAACTATTGAGAAAGAAAGTTTTCAAAATATATTTAATTAAAATACATTAAAGCTTATATGACTTCATGAAGTTTTCACTTCAAATAGATAATAATAAAAAACCACAAGGAGTAAAATTATAACATATAAAATTAGTTTTAATTATATAATCAAGAAGAAATTAAAATTTTAAATAATGTGTTTTGATTTAAGTAAATTATCTATCTTAATAAAAAATTTTATGTGATTTATCAGGTAATTTCTAAAACTCTTTTTCAAATTTTCCCAATTAAAATGTATTTTTATAATAAATACATAAACTGTAAAAGAAACAAGTTATGTTATATACATAGGTTTACATTATAATATGAAAAATAAACTGCAAAGAAATCATGTAAAAACTTGAATATACTTACTTCCTTATCTCTAACTGTTATTACAGAAAAATCATGGACACAATCAAGAAAACATTTTTCAGATATTTTAAGAAATAATGAGTACATTTCTCTAGCCTAAAAAATTAAATTATATGAAAAAATTAATAAAACAAAGGAACTTAATAATGTTATAATCAATACAAATAAAAACTGATATGCATACAATAAGAAAGTAAAAATGAAGAGAAAAGAAAAGTAACTTAATAAATTCAAATTATACATTAACATTTATAATGTCGAATATCTATAATTTTCATATTGCTGATATTTATTATGCAAAAATATAACAATTTAATTTCGAAAATGAACTCCATTTTATGTATAATATGAGAGTTGCTTTAAGCATAAAAGTATTTTTTTTTTTTCCCCTACATCAAACTGCAGCGATATCAGCCATAAGAACTCTAGTAGCCCAATAAAATTTAGGTTTGGTAAAATTGTCAGAGTTAAAAGTCATAAATTCAAGTACAGTGCATGTCGTCAAATATAAAAAGTCCATGGCTTCACCTGATGAGCACAAAGGACAGACACCATTAGTAGCTATACCTATGCGGTGCAAGTGTTTATTAAGAAAACCATTTCCTGTGAGAGTTGGACATTTGCTGTAAAAACTGCGCTTGGCAAGTCCATTGGGATGGGTGATGAAACAAGTATATTCCACATTTTATCAGTTGAAAGGAGTTTGTAAACATAAAAATATGATTGTTTATAATAAAACAAATTTGTAAATGTAATACTTTGCAGATAAAAGAAAAATTGAAAGGGTTAAACTTTTTAAGCACATAAGTTCTGTTGACTGTGTTTGATCTTGACTAAATAATTAGCTTTTTGCTTTCTTGTCAAACATAAAAGTTAAGGTATGAGAATAACATATTTAACACATACAATTTATCATAACTTTTATAAACACAAGCAAATTATTTGAAGTTTTGATAATAATTGATAAAATTATGTGTATGCAATAGGTACTGAATTTTTAATAATGTAGGTGCAAAATTTGGACAAATGGAAAAGATGTGAATTAAAATCAGAATGTGGTTATTGGGCAGGAATTTTACAAGTCTTCTCCCAGTACAATTTGGTCAATTGCAAAATTCACATGTGGCTTTAAAACTATTCATATGTATGAAAAACTTCTTTTAAAAATATCTGTCGAATGTTTTTAACTACTAAGTAGTCTTTTCTGATAACTGATCTAATAAATTTGATTCATAATAGCAGTAACAGTAAAACACAGCTATGTAAAAACCCAGTTATTGTTACAAACTATTAGTTTTTCTTAGTAAATAAAGCCATATGATTATTAATTGTTTAATAGAAATTAAATAAATCTAGTATGACAGGCCATTTATAAAGCATGGCCTGTATTCTGCTATGGGGTGTTAGTCTGGAACCCTTGATTTGGCTTAGCAGGCCATCATGGCTCTTTTAACAGCCTATTTCTTTGTATATCCATTATAACCTAAAAAAAAATTGAGTGTTTGAAATATTTTTAGATTTTCACGAAAGTTTCATCTTGCATCAAATTCTTTTTTTTTTTTTTTGTATATAAATAAAATTAAATAAACATTAGATAATTTGTGTGTATATATTGCAGCCAGGTTACAGTGCTTGTGCAGCCTACAGTTTTCACATGACTGTACATTGTTGTTTAAATTAATTTTCATAATTAAAATATATACATGTTAACCCTAATTAAAAAATAGTTTTTAATACTGCAATTAAAATTGCTTGATATATTTAATAAGCTAATTAAGATGGATGACAATAATCAAATGCATTCAATAATATTTTCTTATTCATAAATGACAAAATTTAATATGCACATAAGGAAATTACCTGTTGTATCTCTTCAGACTCTGTGAAAGAAGGCTGTTTAGAGGCCATTTTCTTGGAAGAATTGGATATCAATTACTCTACAATTAAAAATGTATTATCATTTAAAATAAGTTATTAAACTTATAAAAATATAAACAAACTAGACTATCCATATAGCTTTCAGACTGTAATAATTGCAGCATAGATTTCTTTACAAATAATCTACAAGGTATCTTATCATATTCGAATAATTTTTCAGGTAATGATAGTTTTTCACATAATTTTTTTAAATAACTTGAGCAATTTACTTTTAAAAAATAAATTTTTTTTTTTTTTTTGGGGGGGGGAATTTTACACATACATTAAAAGCATATTAATAAATATAATTTAAAAAGAAAATGTATTTGTCTATTTTACAAATATCGTGAAGGTAAATGTAAATAAATGGTTTATGAGAATCATGTGCAATAGAAACCTCAAAAAAATTTTCTACTTGTTTCTACTGACATATATAAATTTAATTTACTCCAATAAGAGTAGGCTATTTATGACTAACAAATAAAATTTAAAATCATACTAAAGTGTCCTCCACTAAGTAACATGTTCCACATATATGTTCTAACTTATATAATTAAAAAAAATACGTTTTTTTTTTCTTTTTAATATTTAATATGGAATCACTATGGAGAAACACAATTTAGGAGACATATAGACGTAAATTCTACTGAAATAACTAAAGATAATGACTTAAACATATGACTATGAAGATAAAATTACTTCTATAAGATGAGGGTCTTATATATCTTAAAACCCTATCACAGTTGTTTGATTTGAAACTTCTAAAACGTGTTAATAGAGGCTGAAAAAATATTCCCGAACTGTAATAATATTTTAAAACATTTGAAATTGCATTTTCAAACCCACTGTAAAACTTGAGCAGACAAAACACAACTCACTTCAATAATTTTGATTCTATAAATAATGCTGGCAGCACAAAATAGTAAATTGTTCTAATTGTTGCCTTGACATGAGTTTTTAAACACGTGGTCACTCTAGAAAGGCTTACAATTTTTTTTTCGAATTGTAGTTATTCCACTATACGTTTTGAGTTTATTAAATTGTATTAAAAATAATAAAGTGAGTTAATAAAATGCGGTATATAAAATTTAATTTCTAGAGTATTTGGTATTGAAATAGGTTCCCTGTATCGCTCTTGGAAATTAATAAAAAATAATAACAAATAGAAGCAGAAGAAACAGTTTATGGAAACCTTTTATTAATACACTTTTTAATTGATTCAAGAGATTTATGTTCGCCGCATTGACTCACGTTTCAAAATCGGCTAAATGTCACCGCAAGTGACCTTTGCTGCCAGATCTAAGGATTGAAAACAGCAATGTTGCGTCACAAATGTAGCGGATTTGAACAATATACTGAACCCCAAATATAAAAATAAATTATTTTGCAACTATGCTCTTTTAATTATGAAATAAATTTGTATACATTCAAGCGAGAATTCCCATTTTTCATTGAGCAACATGAATCATACAGCTCAACTGGGTAGGGAAAAAAAAACATTATATCGTTGTCGTCTTTCCTTTATATAGAATACATTGGTACCGCATGACCTTAAAATCATATCTTTTTACTCTTAATAATTTTAATAAATAAAAAATAATTTTTAAAAGGGGCATTTATCTTTTATTTCTTGTTAACTCAAAAGCATGAGACCACCCCTATGTTTCATTATCCAACAAATGAAGGAGATGGAGGGCAGCTATGCAGCCAAGGTTCTCTGTATTAATCTACTAATCTCCGTATTAATGAAATAATAAAAATCTCAAAACACCTAGTTAAGTCAGGTAAGAAATTAAAATTAAAAAACAATGAATAATAATTATATTTTTTTAAAAATTAATTATAAAAATGTGAATGACCAACAGATAAAGAGGTATCTGCTGCATGGAAGAAACGTCGATTGGAAAAGTATAGCTGAATCATACTCACAATCCATGGCATCATGAAGATGACTTTAACCAATGCGCTAATTTATCTGGAAGAAGAGCAGATTATAAAGCACATCACGCAATTTGTTTTGAGTTAATAAGGAGAGAGTGATGATAATACGGCAAATTTTCGATTTCGAATTATTAATGTGAGGAAGGTTTTGTAAAAATCTTTAGCAATTTTAAGAATGAATTTTTGATGTTAGGGAGTCCAAGAGCAAATCTAATTTCTTCATTTCTGAAAATCCTGGGTGAATCAGTAATCATTCTTAAAATTTTATTTTCTAAACTTGAAATTCTTTTGATATGTCTTTTAGCAGTAGACGCTCTGGTGCTCGGTACCACAGGTTTCGGGTTATTGTCCCGGCGGTGCTGTGGATGTTTGTAATGGATCGGAATCCACTTTAAGCCGTAGTTCCCGGTCTCATATGATTGTTGAGTGTTGGGCGTAGTGCTGACAACTATCCCGTAAAAAGAAAAACATCTCTTGTCTCGAAATCTACTAGTAGGTAGACGGCCTTGCCCCATACTGGGCTGTTACGCTAATGATGATGATGATTTAGCAGTAGAGCCCCAAACCGGACTTTTGCATAAGTTATAATGGGACGCATATAGTAAAAATGAATAATTTGTTTATTATCTGGAAGTGGGGAATTTCTATTGATAAATGCATGTAACGTGTCAAGGCAGAGGCTAAATTTAAGTTAAATACTGTTGATATGAGAATTATATGTTAGTCTTTTATTTAAAATAAGCTTATAACTTCATTAGTTTAATAAATAGGCTGTTTAAAAAGAATTATATTAGGCTTATTTTTTTGGTGAATAAGACAGCTTCAGTTTTATCAGCACTGTTTTTAAATTTTTCCATTTGTTAAACCAAGTTTCAAGAGTGCGCATATATTGCTAAAATATGCCTGTGAAAGAGTTAATGTTAAATGTTTGTGTAGAAATAGAAGTGTCATCAGCGTACAAGCTGATAGTGACAGAATTTACTATAAGAATATTATTTAAAATGTTAAAGGAAATTGGCCCAACGAGTGAGCCTTGCGGTAAGCCTGCGTCAATGCTTGTAATATTTGAAAAAATGTTTGTTTACATGCACCATAAAATATCTCTTAGAGATGTAAGAAGGAATTAAGTATACCGGAAAATGATAAGCATAAATATATCTGATATTTGTGAATAAGACTGTCAATTCAGACACGATCAAAAATTTTTAGCAATATCAAGGAAGATAACTCCAGTAGTTAATTTTTTTGACAAGATCTTCAGAGATCAGTTCTTTTAATCGAAAGAACTTGATGGGTAGTGAAAGATTTAATGGTAAATCCAAATTGATGAGGAATCATGATGGATTGTTTTGTTAATAAAATGTGATGCTTTAATTTTTTTAAGAATACTGAATTCAGTTAGTTTACAAAGTGGGTAAAGAGAAATTGCATTTTACTTCATGTATTATATGAAGCCAAGAGGTATAGAAAGTCGTTAAGATTTCAGAAGATTAGTCAATTTCTCGAATGTAGAGTGAAAAGAAAAAAAAGTGCAAAAGAAGCCGCTGCTTGTGCGTA
>BPLR01003408.1:0-75175 GCA_021605095.1 Caerostris extrusa
GAAATAGTTTCACGTCATTGCCTCCGTTTCTTTTTTCTAGGAAGTGAAGTGATGTAAAGCCCCATTTCACACACAATTTTCATTCATTTGTAAAATGAGTTGGTCACCACTGAAAATGCATATAGCACAATTTAATGGTTTATTGAAGTCGCTATCGTTGTTTCGCACTGTTAAAAAAATCTTAATGATCGTTTAACGTGATACATTTTCCTTAGTGTAATTGATTTTTTTCATGTTTTCTTTTTCCTTCCTATGCAATTATTTATTTATTTGTTCTGCTTCCTTTTTTTTCATCGAATTAGCTTTTAATTTCAAAAATAAGTAATTGGAAAATGTTTTTACTTTTACAATTGTCGTTTTTTTCGGTGTATACTAACTTTTTTTCATGTAAAACATAGGAAACACGGATTTTTCATTAATATAGTCAGTTACACTAGATTTGTTATTGATATAAGTGATACAATTAAGATAAAACCATTTTTTGAAAATTTCAAAATAATTATTTAAGTCATTATTTTTAATTTTACTTAAAATGTTCATGGCAGAATTGGTATTTAAAAACAAGAAAAATGTAATGCAATAAAATGAAAGAAATCCTCGCATCTGACTAGTCACTTTTGCCCATGATTCTTGACAATCTTTCATTGAATTTTTAATTGCTTTTAAAGTACTGTTGGTTTAATTTCAAAATGATTACTTCAATTTATTATTAATTTTACTTCAAAATGTTTCATGGACAGAGTTGGATTTAAAAACAAGCAAATTGATAGCTCAATAAAATGAAGGTAAATCTTCGCATTTGTCTAATCCCTTTTGCACATGATTCTTGACTATAGTCCATTGAGCTTTTATTGATTATTAAAGTATTGTTAAAAGTACTGATTGAAATGTTTAATGAAAGAAATTTGTGAAATAAATGCAAAAAAATTCATCTATAATTAACTATGTAAATATCATTTGAAAAATTGTTACTAAAATGTTAAAAATTATATTAATTTTTAATACTTTCATTTCATTCTTAACTTCTACAATTGTACAATATCATGTAGGAATCTTAATTAAGCTAGTTGCATTTTTTTTTATTTAATTTCAGTATTAAATTTATTCCATTATGGATTGATAATTTAACTTCCTGTGAATTTATAATTCTAAGTTTTATGTAAGATAAAAATACAAATTTTTTTCATTCACGGCTAACCAAATTTAGTATCAGACAACAGTATCCATATTGTTTTAAATATAGGACCTGGAGAGGGAAACACTCACATTCGGTTTACTAAGTTTATTTATTTGTTTATTTTTTTGACAAATAAATGAGGAATTAATTTGTTAATCAAAGACTTTTATTGCTTTGGACATGTCCTACTAACAACGACACACATAATTAGCATTTCTTCTTAATTTTCTATTGAGATTTCTACTGCACTTATTAGCCAAGATTTTCTCTCTTTTTAATAATAAACATTTATAAATGTATCGTTTTTTACTTTCAAACAAAGGAAATAAAACAGTTTTGTAATAATTAGATTCTTCTATTGATTAATTCTATACTTTCTTAATATAAGAAAAGCACTATTCTTGCATTTTACTTTCGCCAAAAACTGTAGGAGTAAGTAAATATACGATTTAATTTTAGCGAAATAAAATATGTTGTATTATTTTTCTTTAGTGGAAAATAAAAAATAAATGTTAATAAATCTAAAAAAAGTCACTGTTTGTCGCAAGTTATTTATGAAATTGACGACTAAAAATTTTACCGTTACCTATTAGAAATTGTTGACTTGGAATTTCAAAAAGTTCATTGAACAGCTTGCTCAAATTTCCTGGCTTTGGTAAATAAATGGCCAAACATGATTTAGCAAAAATAAAATATTTTGCATGATTTTTTTTTATTTTCTGCTAAAGTCTAAAAAAAAAAAAAAAAAATCACTGTTTATCTTAAATTATTTCCGAAATTGACGACTCAAACATTTTCCGTTACCTAACAGAAATTGCTGGCTTGAATTTTTCAAAGTTTATCATTGAACAGCTTGCTCAAGTTTCCTTGCTTTGGTAAATGAATGGCCAAACATGACGTTTTACTGGCATCTATCGTGCGCACATCAGTTGATGTTGTAAACGATAAATAGTAATGAAACCCTACACCGGCCTTGCGCGATCGACTTTGTAAACTGTAGATAAATCTGATGATGTGAGCAGCTGAAATTTGCTGTAAAATGACCTTGGGTCACGTGAGTGCATGATTCACTGCCCTATGGAAAAGGACAGTCGCTGCTGAATTAAGAGAAACCAGACGTCGAGAGCCCATTTTTCAGCACTTTCGCCTACCATAACCTTGCACATCTCTTGTTTAAATATATAGATATATCTGTGATGTATTTTTTGAAGAATGTTTTTCTAGCACGATTTAGTTTTTTATTTACTGTCTCTCATTCAGTTAACGCATTGGAGCGTTAGTTGAATAGAGCTAATTATAGCTCGCTTAATAATAGTTTTTAAATATTTATGTGACAAGAGGAATTAATAATTATTAATTGTGGCTTAACTTTTTTTTCATTGTTATTGTTCGTGCTAAGAAAAGCTCTGCAATTCCCTTTTAAGATAGGATCTCTTGTTAAAAGAACAGTTTAATTATTTCGGTTGTATGAAGTTAATAAGTATTTATGAAAATAATTGTTTATAATCAAAAGCAGATGGGATTAAATAGCTCCAAAGAATACATCAACCAGCCAAAAGCAGTTGGAAAAAAATTCTTTAACTGTTGATAATTGCTTTCTTGTTATCTTTTTAGTTTTCTAGAATTTCTTATTGACTGAATTTATCTTTCGAGAAAGACCGGTTACACTATCAACAGTAAAATTTACAAAATACTGATTGTTAAAAAATTATTACATCATGTTCGTTGAACTTTATCTAATTTAAAATTGTATTTTTTCCCGGAATACTTTAGTAAACTGATAAAAATTAGATTCCAAATATAAAAAGAATTTTTAATAAAAATTAAAAATTCTTTTTTTTTTTTAAATATTTTTTATAATAATGATACTTGATATTTAAAATCAGTATATCATATCAAAATATATTAGTTGCCAAAACTGTTTAACTAAAATTAATCATGATTATTTTTAGTTGGTTTTTTATTTATAAATTTCTTATTGCTTTGTTCATTTTCATTAAATTTTCTTGAAATTATTAATTTAAATGCAATTTGTGACATATTAGATAATTTATGACTTTGAGAAAGCAAATATGGCAAGCCCAAGTGATTATCTTAAAAAAGTATACCAAGTTTTTTTTCTTCAAGCACTATGTAATTTTAATGGGCATCTTATTTCTGTATCATTTTCGAATTAAAAACATCTAAACAACTAGATGCTTTAATGAAATATACCCATTGAATTAATTTCATATTTTAAGGATATGTTTAAAAATAATTTAAACAATTGCTTTAAAAAAAAATTTTTTTCAGACCTGTGTTCTAGATATATACTGCTAGGGGGGCCTTCACAATTCTGTATATTTTTAATATTTTTATAAACTATTAGTAATAGAAAAGAAAAATAATTAAACTAATATCACATTCTTATGAAATTAATATTCTGCTCTACTTAAATAAAGGGTAAAATCGCAGAACAGGGTCGTTGGGATTTGGCATCAAAATTCGTTTCGCCAAAGCCCGCCTAGTAACTGGTTGCAATTATAAGTGAAGTGAATTGCAAACCGTACAAAAAAATCTTGGTTAACACATTTGGGCACGTATTGGTGCCACAAAAAGTCGCCAAATAACAACGGCCCCTATTTTGCAATTTGGCCGCGCAAAGTTTAATTAATTACATTAATCATAATATTAATGAAGTGCAAAAAATATTATTACGTGGTTAGAAGTTTCAAAATTTGTTTGTATAGAAATCTTTCTTACCATATGCTATAAAAAAAAAAAAGAATGGGAAATTTTAATTATATTCAAGAAAACAAACCGATGTACGAGGACATATCTTTATACAAGATTAATGGGAATTAAATTTTATCACCCTTTCAGCACATAATTTGCAATATGAAAACAAAAAGGATTAGCACAGATTATAAACGCTTCAAAAATTTCGATAATAGTTTTAAATCTGATGATTTAAAAATTTCTCTCCTTTTTAAAACGCTTTCTGATTAAGATTGTTGATGCTTATAAATATTGATTTTTACATGCTGACAGGAAATCGTACAAATTCGAATAAATCTTTTATCCCTGGCTGCACTTAATTAAAATGTTGAATGAAGTGAAACTGAAGATTTAAAAAGTTTATTTTTATCATAAACTTTGTCCACTTTTTAAGAATTGCAGTCTTAATCACTATTAAAGGAAATACTAGATATTGAATATTTTTTTTTTATTTAAAAATATTTTTTAAATAATTCTGTATAAATAAAAATACAAGGAAAACATTGACCTTTTTTTAATTGATTTTTCTTTTTTACTCATGATTTAATTTTTTAAACAAATTAAAATAATATTTGGTATGGTGAACTTTTTCACTGTTGTATTCTTGTTTCTGAATGCTGAATTTTTAAGCAATGAAAAAGACATTTTTTTTTTATTTAGTTAAATGGAAGACATGTACGTATGCATATACATTAAATGGATGACATATGCATATACATTAAATGGAAGACATATACATATTCTGAAATATTTCTTCATTTGACATAATAGTGCAAAAGACAAAATATTCAGAAGCCAAAGTTTCTCCCAAAGCATTCTTCGATTGCTGTTGTTAAAAGTACTGTTTGTGGCATCGCGAATAAATAAATAAATATATATATATAATATAAATATATATATATATATATATAATAGAAATTTATATTTTTTTTTTATATTTATATATATATATTTTTTTTTTTCTGTTTAAAATTTTCTTTTAAAATTTTTTCAAAGAATTATAAAATGGCTATTTAATGGGATAATACATGTCCAAAGAAGTCCCATTTTAATCAAATTACATTCTACGTTTCACTGAATCAAAAAAAAAGAAATTGTTTGTTTTATCTTTTTATCATGTTTGTTCATTTCTCATAATCATTGAATTAGAAATCCATTGTAAGACAATGCTTCGTACTCACAATACTATGTGATATCTCCGCACATGCTTATGTCAGATTAGTCACGAACACAACGATATATACTTCTAATCGTCAAATTCTTCAGTCCTCTTTTTAGATCGTTTATGATAGATCGTTTTCGGCTTGTAATTGCGCTTAAAAATAATTATATGCACTATTATAAGATTAGCTTTTATCATTTGTTTCGATTGATTACTAGTCATGTTTTATTCATCTTTTAATTTTTGCATGATCGATAGATCTGCTTTATCGCCTGCGTTACCAGCAGAGTGTAAATAGTAAGTTGTGAAATTAAGGATGCGATAATCGTATCTTGGAAATTGTGTGTCAGTTTATCTTTTGATTATTGGCAACACTTTTTACAGATATTGTTGAGGAGTTAGAATTCACTTACATGCTTTATACGCTAATTTTTTTCAATGTGGAATATTAATTAGTCCCATTATGTATTCACAACTTGATGCTGTAGGATATGTGTATTTTAAGTTAAATTTACGTATAATTTTATTTAAAGTTAAAGAAATTGCTCTAAAATGCAAAGATGCGCACGAGTATTTATTTGAATTAAACGTAATAATTAAGATGGAGAAAAAAAGTCATTTTTAGAAGATTTCCGACTTATAGTTAAAAGGTCATAATGAAAAGAAAAGTATTTTTAACTTTTAATTGCCGTTAATATGGATTGAAAATAAATAGGAATAAATTAAAAATAAATCAATTTAAGCTTTCAAATCGTGTATATGTATATAAAAAGAATATTAGAGTTTGATGTAATTGTTCCATATCTTCGTTCAATATCTTCGTTCAACGGTCAGGTTTCACTTGGTACCAAAATTTTCATTTCAAACGGTCAGCATCAATTGAATGATTTGTAGTTATAAAAAATTAAATTTATTCGACCTGATTTTGATTTCATAAATATAATACTAATGGCATTATTTTCAATACAGGTGAAAAAATTATATTTTTGTTTGATGGAAAAAATCAATTTTAAATAAGGGACATCACATCAATAGAAACGTTAATTAATAAATAAACTTTAACTTTTACTTTTTTTTCCGGCGCCTGAATGGCCGAGTGGCTAGTGCTCTGGCGCTCAGTACCACAGGTTTCGAGTTCGAGTCCCGGCGGTGCAATGGATTGTAGTTTGTAGTGGTTCTGAATCCACTTTAAACGTAGGTCCCGGTCTAATAGGATCGTAGAGCGTTGCGGGGGCATTGTTACTCCGCGTCCGTGGCTTATCTTCAAGTTACACGTGCCCCCTGGGTAATGCAAAGTGAGTAACGTCTGTGCAGCGCTTGCCTTGAGGCATCCAAGACAAGTGTCTAAGTGTTTGCCAGCTGCATTAGAAAAAAAAAAAAAAAATCTCCCTGTTTCCTACTGTATAAATATTGTTGAAAATATGAAGTTTTTTACAAAACAACATTCTTAACATTTAGATCTCAAGCTTTCATAAATTACTCATGTGCTGCCTCAGAAATGGTACCATGGATTCTCGTTAATATTGCTACAAACTGGTTTGCCAGCGTTTCGGGCGAAATCGATCAAATTTTATCTGCCACAAAGAAAAAAAAAGTCTTCGCTTTTATTGTTATACTTAAATGGTGTGTGATTTCTAAGTACTCTTAACTTCGGCGGAGGATTGGATAACTCTTTCTGAAGATATTCTTTGCTTGCGGCACTGTCTCGCGATGTCAGTGGCATGTCCTCTGGAGTCGGTCATCCGTGAAAGGAAAGGGAAGAAAAACACCCTGGATGAGCTGTTTTGACCATGAACGTTGAGGCATGAGGAAACACACGTTTATGATGGTAAAATGTTACGCCACTTATCCAAGAATTCGTTGTTGCCTCAGACCGGGCGCTTCCGTATTAAAATTTTTTTGTCCTTTCTCACAGCATGGTTGTGGGTTGGTGATCTTGTAAGATAAAACCCACAGCGTTTTTCTAATAATAGATTTCTATTCACGTATTTTTCTTCTAATCTTTTTGTTCTTAAAAGTATTTGTTTTTTAATAATAGTGTTCTATTTTGTATGAATTTTTTTTTAAAGTTTTTAAGAACACTTTTGTAGTGGTTCTTTCTTTTTTCCAAGGTAGTAACATTTCTAACTTACTCGTGATCATAAGAGATTTCTTTGAAAAGGATGTTCGTATTAGAAGAAAAAAGAAAAAAAGTTATTAAATGATTTTTTTTTTTTTTCGAGTAAATGTATTGTATTGAAATGGACAATAATGGATTAAATATTTACACACTCACAAATCTGTAATTTTATCACTGTAAATTATGTTTCATAATTTTGTATAGACAAAGTCGTAAGTAAAAACTATTGCTTCAATTGGTAAAATATTCTTTTGAAATAGCTTAAATTGATGAATTTAGGAAAATAAAGATACCTGATTTGAAAATTTTGTAAACTTAAAAAGTTAAGTTTTTATAATGTAATTTGGAGCTTTATTAATAACGAATTATTATTATTTATTATTATTACATTTTACCTTTATGTCGAAAATTATGTCAGTTTATTTATTTCACTTTAACGTTTAATCCTTTTTGAGTAAATTTAAATTCATTAATTAAGTAACAGGATGTACAAGGATCGTATTCCTCAGGAACTGTGCACTAGAAATTACCTTTGCCTTCGTCAGATAATATTTGGCAACGTTTTCAAATTGCTGTGAAATTACCTGCTTTACCAGAAAATAAAATTTGTGGTAAAGGTAGTAATTTTGGGGGATGTATGTTTGTAGTTCTGTAGTAAAGGTAGTAATTCTTCACGAATATAATTAGCTGCACTTTTGTATTTGCATTGATTTTTGTTCTTGCAATGCTATGTATAACCTCAATGATATTTTATTAATATAGTTCACGATATCTGGATATACTGCTTTAGCTCGCATTGAAATGCATGCATGTTTGTTCATTAACAATTTATATTATTTAATAAAACGTGATTTTCTAATTTATTGCAACGTTCTAGAATCTTATAAATATATATTTACAGATTTTTCTATGATTCGAATTTCGAAAATTGACTAGCATGGGCATCGAAACTAAACAACACGAATTTATTTGTATGCCCCTTCGCAACTTTAAAAAAACTCACGAAAAGAAACGTACAGTGGTGAGCAAAACTTTTACATCACTTAAAAGCATTGAGTGTTTTTTTTTTTTTTTAAGTAGTATATTTTTGTCATTTTTTCCCTCTCGGCTATTCAAATTTGTTAATTATATTAATGTGCGTCATTTAAAAATTCTACATAAGAAAACTCTGTTAAAAAGTGCCAAATAATCTTTAATTAAAAAAAAATATTAGCCAATCACTTTCTATCTTTAATTGACTAATCAGATGAAGACAATATATTGTAGAAGGATAAATTTTCTTCAATTCTATGTTATTCTTTCTGCAATATTTTTGTGATTAAACTGTTAAATTACTATATAATTTCCAATAACATACGAATTTATACTTTAATTGATTAAATATTTGAAATCATCAAAAAATTTCTAATAAATTACTACACACACACACACACACACACACAAAAAAAAAAAAAAAAAAAAAAAAAAAAAACATATAACACCAATTCTGATGAAATTTTGCATGGAATACAAACAAAATGGTGCGAAATTTTGTTTGTATATACAAACAAAACTCACTCACAAAACACCACTGTATATTTTATTAATGCAAAAACCTAAAGAAACAACAAATCCATTAACTATTTGATGCTTACAACGAATTTGTAGTCGCAACCAACCATCTCAATTCTAAAGCATTTGTATTCTTTTCACGGCTGTCGAAGTGGGTTTTTATTCTACAGAAAGAAGAACATTTAGAACACAACACTGCAAAATCATCCATCAGGTCTGTTTCTAATGTTTTTTTAAGAAATAAGCACAATTACATTTTCTTTATTGTTATCGCTTTTAAAAAACTACAAATAAAAAAAAATTGCTTCGTTAAGTAATTACCATCTGTGAAATGATTCTAAACATTAAATATCTCACTGCAGTGAAAGTCATTAATTTTAAGTGTTCTTTTAATAACTTCTGAGAAATGTATCAATCATTTATTTTAAAAGAATTTCAAGAAAAAAATGTCGCTCAATTCTTCTTTTTTAATTGTATAAGAGCAAATGATGGGCGTTCAATTAGAGGATCTAGTATTGGAGTTAATATTATTCTTTATAAACATGCTTAAAATTTGTTATTGCGTATTTTTCTATGACCAAATATTAACTTAGTGGGAAAAGGCGTAGTGTCGATGGATGTATCATTGTTTTTCAGACGGTTACTCACCATCTAGTTGACCTTCAACCATTAAGTAATGTCTCACAGACATATGACTTTAGCCACATAAAAGTCATTTTTGTCATTCAATTTAGTAACATTTTTTCACCGCATTCAATGGCGGTTAGAAAATTATGTCTTGATCATCAATACTTTTTATCTTTTTGGTGTGTAGTTTATTTTTAAACAATTGAAGATTATTTTTAAAACAACGAAAATGTCCTCTGTATGTATTGTGAAGCCAAAATATCCAGATAGTATTAAATAGATTAAAAAATAGTGCAAAATGAGATTTAACTTGATAAAAATAATAAGGTTTGAAGTTTGCAAATTTTTAGCTCATAATTTTTTTACGTACTGAGAGTAAATAAAAAAAAAAAAAAAATAGTAGTGATGTTAAACGTTGAAACTATTATATATAATATAATATAAAAACTATTATTTAACTTTGATTCTGGTAACTGGCAATTGAATATGGCATTGTATTAAAATTTTATAACTCTCTTGACAAAGGGAACTAGAGAAACATATCTATAATCATGCAGTGGGTTTTTTCCCCTTAATTTTGCCGGCATTGTTGTATCATGCTAATTCTGTATTAGTAAATGACGAAAGACTTCTTATTTATTTCAAAATAGAAAATATATATCTTCATATGCGATTTATAAACATACGAATGAATTGTCACATCTATGTTGTGAAATAAATTGTTTTGCAAGAAAATATTGTAATGCTAGAAACCAAACCAAAATAAAATATATATATACTTAATCTCCTTTTATATATATCAACAACAGGACTTGGTTATAAAAATCTTCAAGACAAAGAACATTTAAAAATATCCATTGTTGATTTTAATTAAATAAATATTGGTATCAAATATTTTATGACAAAAACATTTTATTACAGATAAAGCTATATTTCATATAATTTGTAAATTATTCATATAAAACTTGTAATACATCAGTAATTTAATTGTTTATATTTGTTATGCATATCCCGATGGCATGAAAATCGAAAGATACTTTATTCATTTAAATTAATATATAAACGTAGTTTTAAAAAAAAACATTTTGATTTTGTGTATAATTGATATTGTGTGGTTTTTGTGTTCCATAACATTGTTTAATAACTGGTAAATTCTAAATTTTGCATTTCAGTGGAAAATAATACACGTTCAAACAATTGAAAATCAGCACTTTAATTAGTCCCTACCGCCGTTTTTATCAGTTTAGTGCGAGAACTGCAAGCACATTTAATGTATTGATGGGCTAGCAAAACAATATAATAACATTTTCTTTAAAAACATTTCCTTTTGTCAAGTTTCTTAATCACACAAATATAGTACACAAATTCACTGCATTTAAATAAGTAAGAGTTTTCTTCATTTTCATAAGATAGAATGAAAGTTATTCTGTTATCAAAATGAAAAATATCAAAATAAGAAAAAGTTATTACAACTAATGAAATTCAGATAGCGAATATTTATGGGTGAAGATGTTGATCTCAGATAAAAAAAAAAAAAAAAAACATGAACAGCCTAAATCTGAAAAAAAAAGTGTAACTAGCCGAAAAAGGAGATTGCAGACATTGTTCATATTAATGTGTGACCCGCATAGTAAAAAGCATGTTTAAATGCATGCTTTTTCTCGCTGTTTTCATTTAGGTCATTCGTTCTTTTCGAAGAACTTTTACTAATGAATTACAAATTATGTTTTTTTTTCTTAACAAATACGAAGAAATTGTATTCTTGAATCCTTAATAGAAACCATATGAAAAGATGGATGAAAGAACGATATAGCAAATTAGTGAGATAAAAGAAATATATTAATTTGAAAATAAAAATAAGTTCCGATTTATTATATTTATTTTATTTTAGATATAGAAACTATTGTAAAGCTCATATTATACAAATATTCATCTAATATATTATGTTTAATTAACAATATATATTAGTTAATGCAGTTATTAATAAATAAGATTTTATATTCACGTTTTTAATGCATTTTTTTATCAAGCATCTTAGTCATTTCAACCTTTACTGCATTAATTAAAAGAATTTCTAATGTTTTTTTGCTCGGTTTAAAAATATAAAAACTAATTACTTAGTAATGTTTCTGATTTATTAAGAACTTGTGTTTGTAAGTCATTGTTAAATAAATCAGAAGCTTATTGTACGAAGTTGGTGAAATGCTATTTTAGCTTATCTAAAAATTATTGATAACTTTAAGCTTGATTTAAGCCTGTTAAAATAGTGTGATCTGAAAATAACTTTCCGTAATTTTCTATTGCAACATCTTGGAATAACTTAAACCCATTGATTCTTACAATACATTGGATAATAAATAATTCAACATTTATCTTTATCGCTTTTATAAAAATTAGAAAATGAAATTGAATTGAATATCGAATGTTTTTGTAGAAAAAAATTTTTTTGAATTAGTTTAATTATTCAAAGTTTTTCAAAATAGTAGTAGGATATAAATGCACACTAGAATGCAGAAGTATTTTATAGTAGATAACTTTTAAATTTCATTGTAAAAAACACTATTCCTTTAATTGTTAAACATTGTTTTATTTATTCGAATTATGTGTTGCAATTTAACTCTTTTACTACATCATTTAAAAATTATGTAGAAACTTATTTGATTATGTAAAAATAAATTTCGTCATTGAAGGAAGGAAAAAAATAAAAGATCTTAGTGATACAAAGTCAGAATTTCTTTTTAACCCTTTTATTTCTCCTACGCTAAAAATTAAGAATGTTAAAGAACGACTCCAATTATAAGACTCTTTTTAGGTTGCTGGTGTTGCAAGATCTCTCTTTTAGTTGGTCAAGTATCGTCTTCACATAATCTGATCTTGCTGAATTTGTTTGTGTATTTTCTCTTCCTCCTTTTTATCTAGTTACTACTTCCCCCCTTTTTTCTCCTGATGTTTCCTTGTCTTCTTAAATGTTGACAGTTCTTTTAAAGTATTTTTTTTTTTTATCTGTATAGTTTTTGTTGTCGTTTTACAACTCTTTTATCATTTAAAAACTGTTACTTTCAGGTTGACACGCCGCGTGTAGTAGTGCTTATCTTTTGAGTTTATTATTTATAATGAATCAAATATTTACATTATGCTATGAATTATAGTTTTGTTTTGATGTACTCTCTGCAGTGTCATTGAGAAAATTGTGTTCGTAAATTCTAAAAATTTTTTTCATAAAAAAAAAAAAAAAAAAAAAAAAAACATTTTCTCTTTTGAAATTCTACATACGTAATAAAATTTTATTTATTTTTTTAAAACGGTGGAAGGGCGGTATAAAGACTGATCTGAACTTATAAATATTTCTTGATGTAATTGGTCTTGATTTATAATTTAACCATTTATTGCTGTATTTCTCTTACGCCTAAGGAAATGTATATTTTCCACCCTCTCCCTTATTTTTGTGATTAATATTCCTCAAAAAAAAAAAAATAAATATCGGTGTTTTCTGTTAATTCGCGATTCGTTATAGTTTTATTAACCAATTTATTGATTATTTAAATTTAAACAATTTAATTTCAAAAAAATTTTTAAGTGTTAGAAGTTGATTATTTGTAATCATTAAAGCTATTTAATGCTTTTCGCCGTCTTCCTTAATTTTATCATGAAGTTGCAAGTATTTCAGATATTTTATAGATTTGTTATAACTTTCTTAATTCTTTCAAAGGACGTGATAAATTTAATAACGTAACGCATTGAAATTTTCTTTTTGGAATTGCAGCCATGCCCTGTAAAAGCGCTTTTTTTCCCCCTTCACTTAATTTGTTTATTTTTATAGTTTGATTTCTCGATTTCTTGCATTTTGTATTAAAATAAAATAATAAAATTTATTGTAAAAAAAAAGTCTGAAAATTCTATCTTTTAGCGAATATATTTTTTTTTTTTTATATTTCTTCCTTTAAAACCTCTTGCCATCCATTAAATCTGAAATAAAATTTTTGAAAAAGTCCAATTTGTGATATTTATTTTTTATCCAAATTAACGTGAACATCGGATTCGATGTAAGAAAAACAATTTTTTTGTAACAATTTTTTTTTTTAAATAATTGGATTTATATTTTAAGAATAATAATTTATATATAAATGTATAATAATTACATTGATACACATAATATAAACTTTAATTTATTAATTTGATATATTTTTAAAATTGAAAATTTTGGGGGACCAAAAAGTTGCAGTGTTTGAACATTTTTAACATACAGTAAAATAACTAGTTCTGTTATTAATAAAATTACTTGTCAATCCAAGCTTTGCTTCCCATTATTTCTCCATTATTTGAAAGAGAAATACAGTTTTGCATTAGTTTTTGAAGGATTTTTAATGAAATTTTATTGTGTATAATTAAATAATTTTAATTTAGGAAAAATGAGTGTGAAGAAAATTAGTTTTTGCATTTGAGTTAAATTGATTAAAAATTATTTTCATTTTTTTATAGGCATCGATGGATTTACCTCTGATAAAGTGAAACTTCTGAAACAATATGATGATGAAAAGAAATGGGACATGATATGTGATCAGGTATCTTTTATTAACTTTTTCAGTGATATTTTGAATCCAGTAGATATTAAATTATTAGAACTATTTATAATCCTTAATTTTTTATATTTTTTTTTTATGAATTTCCAAAATGAGAGGCTGTATAAATTTTGTGACATGTAAAAGTTTTATATATATATATATTTATAATATGGAAGTCATATATGAATATTTTATTTATTTTCCTCTTGTATTGATAAAAAAAAAAAAATAATAATGTAAATAAAATAATTTAGTATATAGCATTGTATTAACTTAAGAATTAATTTAAAATTGTTTCGTTTTTTTAATAGCCAAGATTTAAAAATGACTCTAATTTCATTAATAAAGCAATTCTTGTTATATGAAAAAAATTTCACTGAATCAATTAATTCTCATGGAGGAAAATCCTTTCTCCAGTATATATTGACCCAACATTGTTGCACTTTTTTATTTGTTCTTTAACTATAATTTATTATTTTTCAGTGAGTGTTATCTGAAACTATCCAAAAGCATTTTCAAGCCAAAATGAGGGGGTGATGGCAAAATTATTTTCATAATTTTAAAAAAATTTTTATTATGTGAGTTGTTAGAAACATAGAGTATAAGAACATATGGCTGCCAGTAAATCAACAGTTATCCCCATTAAGGGCTGCAATTTGTGTTTTTTTGCATCATATGTTGGTTGATTGTTTAAAATTTGGTTTTTGTTTTATAGGAAAAAGTCATGGCCAAAGCATCTCCCGCATTTTATTTACGTAAATTAAAAACATATCTAGATCCTAAAGCATCTAGAAGATCTCGTGTAAGTACTACCTTAAATTATTGTCTAATATACATGCATTGTTACAATTTTAAAAATATTTAAATTTCATTATATCATACTTTTTGCACATGTTAATGAAATTACTAGTCATTTAATTTATTTCAGATGCGAAAAATTCTTGGTGATGCTACTTCGACTCAGGTTTTACGAGATTTAGAAATATCCTTGAGAACTAACAATATTGAGTAAGTAACTCTACCAAATATCTTTTTTTTTTTTATCTCACAAAAATTATAACTGTTAAGATAAATTTTTACTTCATTGTTATATATATTTTTAGGTGGGTTAGAGAATTTCTCAATGAAGAAAACATGGGTCTTGATGTTTTAGTCAATTATTTATCATTTCGCCTGCTAATAGTGAGGTATGCAATGACATTATTATAATTCATAATTAAAAAATAATTTATATTCATAATGTGATGAACCTTTGAAACTTATTTTTTAAATTTTGTTTATTAGGCATGAACAAATAGTAAGCCAAGCTAATCATGAAGATGGTAGTGAAGTTATACCAAATGGAAATACAATAGGCTCCTCAAAAATAGACCTCTTCTTCACGTTGAAAGTTTAAAAGTGCGGAGAGCGACAAAACATATAGCAAAGTTAAATATGGGTGAAGCAAAAGATGATATTCATGTGTGCATTATGTGCTTAAGAGCCATAATGAACAATAAAGTAAATCTTCTATAACATTTTTTATTATTTACATATTTAAAAATTTATTTATTTAGTTATATCATGAAATATATATGTTTGAAAATTTAAAAATATATTTTTAAACTGTAGTAATTTTCCCATTATTCAAGAAGTGATTTTGTATAAATTTCATGCACAACTTACTAAAAGATTTCAAAATTAAATATAATATAGCTTTAATATTGTTAAATTATTTTTAAAAAATTTATCAGAAAAAAAAAATTTTGAAAAGGGTCATTCATGCATATATGTATTTTGTTAAAATGTTATTTAATATATTATATTTTTATAGTATGGCTTTAATATGGTGATTGAACATACACAAGCTATCAATTGTATTGCCCTGAGTCTAAATCATAAAAGCTACGGTAAGGAATGGAATACTTATTTAAAAGTTTACAATTCTTTTTAAAATGCTCTTATATTTTTTGTGAAATTAGTTTTTTTTTTAGAAGGATGAAATTTTTTAATAGATTTAAATTTTTTTTAACAGAACTAAAGCATTAGTGCTGGAACTTCTTGCTGCTATTTGTCTTGTAAAAGGTGGACATCAAATTATTCTTTCTGCTTTTGATAATTTCAAAGAAGTATGTGGTGAAAAGAAAAGATTTGAGACACTTATGGAATATTTTATAAATTATGAAGTTTTCAATATAGATTTTATGGTAAATATAAATTTTATTTAAAATACATTTTGTATAAAATTGCTGTGTACTTTTTACATGCACTGTATCTGAATAAATAACACTATACAACATTTTGTCTATCAAGAAATAATTAAAAATTCGTTCTTTTAAATATGAAATTTTTTTTTCTTTTGTAATTCTCAAACTGTATTAAAATCAACCAGATTTTACTCTTGTATGATATATTTTTTTTTCATACTTCATAATTCAAACTTCATAAAACTAATGAGTTCAAACTTCATAATTTTTTTTATATTTCATTACAGGTAGCATGTATGCAGTTTGTTAATATTGTTGTCCATTCGGTTGAAGATATGAACTTTAGAGTCCATTTACAATATGAATTCACTCAAATTGGCCTAGATGATTATTTAGAAAAATTACGTCAGACTGAAAGTGAAGAATTGCAGGTGCAAATCAGCGCTTATTTGGACAATGTATTTGATGTTGGTGCTCTTATGGAAGATTCTGAAACAAAAAGTGCTGCTTTAGAACAAGTAGCAGAATTAGAAGAACAACTCTCTCGAGTAAGTAATTTCTTTAGTAATAGTTACTTTAAATTAACAAAATTTTTTAGCATTTTTTTAAAATTAGTTGAATTCAAATTTAAAATTATATTTCACTTTTCAATTAATTGATATTTTAATAAGCTATTTTATTTGCTTAGATATTTTTCCATTATTTTTACTACTAATTCATTGTGTAAATTATCTACTTATAGGCAAATGAACAGATTCAAGAAATGGAAAATGAGCTTATGGCAAGATTAGGTAATTTTTGTGCATATAAATCAAATGCTTTTAAAATAGTTATATTTTTTTAATTGAAATCTTTCAATAATATTAGAAAAAGTTTTATTTTTTGTAGCTTTAGATGAAGTTTAAAAATGCTATCTCTTTTCAAATTTTAGTGGAACTAGAAACACACCTTGAAACAGTCATTAGAGAGAGGAATGAATTACTGGTGAGAGATTATTGCTTTACTTTCTAAATTTGGTAGTTATAGAAGGAATAAATTATATATTTTAATCTAATAACTTTCTTAAATTCATCTTTATTCATACAATTAGTTTTTTAATCATAAGCATGTAAAATATTAATTTTTAATACTGTACAATAGATTTTGAGAATGTATTTTTTAAAGTTTAGGAAAGGAAATTTTTCAGGTGTTATTTATTTGAATGGCTATTTATTCTAGTGGACATAAAAAAATGTATAACTATTGTGCACTATTAATATTTCAAATGAAACCTTATTTTCCTTTATTAGTTTCCAATAATTAAGATGTATGCGTAATTTAATAAAATATATAAAAAAAAATTGTATGTCTTAGGAAATACACAAGCAAACTGATGAAGAACTAAATACGTTACGAAGAGCTGTTTCTCAAAAAGAAGAAGAATCTCGTCAAAGACAAAGCCTTCTTGAATCAAAAATACAAGAGTTGGAAGTACTTCAGAACACTCTTCCAAGAGGTTAAAATTAAAATTGATAAAAAAAAATTTTTTTTTAATGAAGCTGTAATCTACAATGGATTTTTATTAATTTGTATTTATAAATGAATTTCTTTCAATACAGGTAGCACAATTAGTGCAAGTACAATGGATGGAAGACCTCCTGCTGTACCCCGTAGCTGCACCACCACCACCTCCTCCCCCACCTCCACCTCCTCCAATGATGAGTGCTGTTCCTCCACCACCTCCACCTCCTCAAATGTTAAGCAGATTACCTCCTGGACCTCCACCAATGCCTGGTATGATGCAAGCACCCCAAGATGGTATGTTTAAATGCAATATTTTTCAACCAAATTTCTAATATGGTCCATTTTTGTAACTGCAACTATTTTATATATGAACATTTTTATTGGTATAAATGTTTGTTAGTAAAATATATTTTATTTTGCGGGCCTTTTTAGGTCAGCATCAAAATAAACTATAGTATATATATTTAAATCTAGAAAGTTATCCAAGAAAATTTTATTTCTTTAATATTTTTATTTTCAAGTTGTAAGAAAACATGTTAAACATCTCTTTTTAAAATTAAGCTAGTGTAATCTGTAAACAATGTACAAAATTCATTTTATGCACTCAGTTTGCATTTATATTTCATGTATACTATTATTAAGAAAATTTTAACTCTTAGAATTATGTACTTTTACAAACTTTTTATTCTGCAAAATTTTAAAATTACTGCAACTATTTATTGAATATATGCTAAAAAAAAAATTTTTAAATATGAGTTAATTGTTTTATTTCTAACTTTATTTAAATTTTAAAGTTTTCTTTTTCATTACAAATACAATTAATACATATCTTATTCTCCAGCCATGACAATCAAAAGAAAGTTCCAAACCAAATATAAATTGCCAACCCTTAACTGGATAGCACTCAAGCCTAACCAAGTGAAAGGGACAATATTTAGTGAACTTGATGAAGACAAACTTTACAGTGTAAGTAAATTATTTTTCCAATTTTATTCAAACTAAAATGCAATTCTCATTTGACAGTATAACTCTTCTCTAAAGGTTTATCATTTGCTTTGATAATGTAACCCTACCTACCCTATATGTATCATTTACTTTCACAGTATTTGCTATTTACTTATTCTGTAAATTTTTAATGTATACTATTCGAATATATAAAAAAGTATTATTTTTTCTCTATTAAGATCAATGATATCATAGAAACTTTTCTGCATTTATTATTTGTAGTTATTTGCTGTGACATTGGGCTATTAAAATCAGCTAATTATTTTAAGTTTATATGATATGAGTAATTTGCACAAATCTGGCATTACAACATAGTCCGGATAAAAAACATAGTTTATTTTATGAAAAGTAAAAAAATTCAGACATTTTCACTTGTTCAGTAATTTTATTTAAACAAAGAAGTAATGCTTTATAACTTTTGATATGCATGTGTTTTGTATTTATAATGGGTAAATAAATAAATAATATTAATGTAAAATCTTTTAACGTATCTGTTCAGGTTTGTTTAGTTTATATTTGAATTTCCTTTTTTTTTTTTTACAGATTATTGACTTTGGAGAATTTGAAGAGCATTTCAAATTAGGTATTCAAGGGGGCTTCTCGGATCGAACTGACGAGATTAATGGAAGCAAAAGATTCAAAGTAAGCAATTCACTTCTAATTTATTTTGCAATTGATTTTTTCAAATATTCTAATAATTCTCCTTTTTAATTATTGTAATGATAATAAATAAGATAATGTAATTTGCTTTCACAGGTTCCTGAGAAAGTTACTTTATTAGAACATAATAGGTTGAGGAATATGGCAATTTCCAGGCGAAAAGTAGAACTTCATTGTGATGTTGTAGTAAGAGCTATTAATGCTTTGGATTTGACAACTTTATCCCAGGAATATGTTGAGATACTTCTGAGAATGGTGCCAACAGAAGCTGAGGTAATTTATTGATGTTAAGTTGTCTGATTTATTGATATTAAACTGTCTGATTCATCGGTTTTTTAAACTGTTAATAATCTCAATTTAAACATTTAAGTAATTTGTTCTTGTTTTCCTCTCAATTCATTCAAATAAAATGCTTTTCATATGTAAAATTTTTTAATATTCATAAATTTGTGTATATAAAGAAATAAGACTTCTAAATAAAGATAAGCTTTTTACATACATTCACAGCCTTTGAAAACATTATTTTCATATTTAACAAATAACTTAAAGGAAAATTACTATTATTGTAGCATTAGGCAAAATTTCATGCCAATGAATTTTTTTTTAATCTTGAAATCTTTATAGTTATCAGTCTTTATATAATATATAAACATAATCTAATTATAAATTTTTTAATAAAATGTATCATTTTAATATTAATATTACTTTATTGTATTGCTATATTAAATTTTAATTTATTAAAAAATTTCTTAGTATTTGAAGAAGCTTTAAATTGGCTGACTAGTATTTCTTATTAAATTTTATTATATTTAAATAATTGAATTCCTTTTTATTTTCAGATGAAAGCTTATAAAGAGTATGAAAGAAATCGTAAACCTGTAGATGCTTTAACCGATGAAGATAAATTCTTATTCCAGGTATTAAAACAATTTGTTGCATATATTGATTGTTTAAGTAGTCAATTTATATTGATATATTTATATTAAAGTTTTTAGTGGTAAAAATAAAAAGTAAGAATTAGCTTTTATTTATTACTATAAATTATTTTAAGGATTACATAATTTTGTAATAATGTTTATAATGACAATCTACTGATTCTTTAATTTTGTATAAAAATTCTTTTACATATTGAACGTTGTTGTATCATTTAATTTTGCAAAATGTTATACTAATATATGCGATTTGAGTGGTTAATTATTAATATATTAATCTAAATTCAATGCATTTATTTTTATTGTATTATTGCAGTTATGTAAAGTAGAAAGATTGTCTCAAAAGTTGAACATTATGAGCTACATGGCAAACTTTGCAGAAAACATACAACTAATAACACCTGTAAGTAGTAATGTTTTTCTTTAATTTATTTCTAAAATGTTGTTTCTTTTGTTATATTGATGTGTCATCCTGTAATCAACTTTTTCAAGATGGAAATTTCTCATTAATTTTGAATTTTTTTAATGCAATATATTTCTATTCCAATATTTAATGAATATTATATTAGTACACATTTATAAAAAAAGTATTTCTTATAAATTCTAACAATTGAACATCAATTGCATTACAAATTAAGTATTCTTTTATTATTTAATTTATTAGTTTAATAAAACTAAAAATTTTTCAAAATACATTAAGAAATCAAATTCAATTGATTCCTAAGAATGAATTCAATTAATATTTATTTTTGAGAAAATCACATGAAATGTGAAAAGTCCACTTTAATAATGTTTGTATTGATTGGTAACTAAAGTCACTAGTTGTGAAAGGTAGAGTAGTTTGTTACAATATTTCACTTCATTTGATTCACTATAACAATATCTCACTTCATTTCTTTTAATCATTACTCGGAGAATTAGATAGGAAGGTATTTCATGGAACAAAGCCCAGTTTTTAGCAAAGCTGCACCAAGCAGATTATTTAAAGTAGTGTTTATAAAAGCAAGGCCTTCAACATAAGTAAAATAATGTTATTGTATTGAATAAAAAGTTAGCAGAATGGCACTTAAAATAAATTTTAAATATAAATCATAAAACCAATATTCCCTCCTTAGTTCAGAAATCCTTAATGTCTACACCTACCAGTATATTTGTTAATTAATGTGAGAATTGCATTCAAATAGCATGAATTTATTACTAATATCATAAATTTTTCTGACTTGTCTATTCTGAAAATGATACAATTTTTTATGCTGTTATCTACTAAATTATGTGATATAAATATGTTTTGAATATATATTTGAACAAAAAATATATAAAATACACAAAGGGAATATTCATTCACTCCTATATATCACTCATTTGTGTTGTTTTAATTTTTTTATTGGTTTTAAAATTTTAAATATCATGATGAGTAATTAATTTCCTTATTTTATATGTTGTATTTTTATTTAAAATTTGTGATAAATTTGTAGTATTTTTAATAACAGAAGTATATGTGCTCATTAAGTAATTCTTTAAATATCCAATTTTTTTTGTATGTAGCCTGTGCTTATTTCAAATATTGTAAAACTTCAAATTATAATTTTTTTCTCATTTAAAAAATGAGGTTTTAAGCAGAACAATATAATGTTTTTCTATTTTCAAAAATTTTACATTTTTGTTAAATATATTTAATATGCATGTATACTCTCTAGCAAATCCATGCTGTCATTGCTGCTTCTAGATCCATAAAGAATTCCAAAAGATAAAGAAGTTACTCGAAGTAAGTTTAAAAAAAAAAAAAATGTATTCATTATCAGCAATTGATAAAAATGTTGTTTGAAGAAATGATTATTAGTTAATGCTTAAACATGTTTTATGAATACACTTGTTTAGATGTGTTATAGTTATCATAATTAATTAAATTGCATTCTTGTTAAATCTTAATTATGTTGTTGTTTATTCTAGATATAAAAATTAATAAATAGACAAGTTCTTTAAAAAAAAACAAAAAGAAAATATGTATATTTAAAAGCATTAAAACTATAACAATTTTAAAAATCACTTTTTTTTTCTTGATACTCCTATAGATATATAATAGCAATAAATGTATAATTTAGAAACTTTTATTTTTATCAGAAGGCACAAATCTTGCTGTTCTCATACAATTAAAAAGAAAAAATAGATAAATAAAATAAGTCATTTATGTATCATCATTGCTGCAAGTTTGCTTATGATAAATAACATAAATGTAGAATTTTCTTGTAATGCAATGTTTACTAAAATTAAAGTTTTTTTGAAGCAAATACTCTGAATACATAAAAGTTAAAATTTTCAATAATATATATTTTTAAGGTGTTATTGATATGTATTTAAAGAATTATGAAATGTATTGAAAAAATAAGTTGATTCCTTTTCTGTAGTTGTCAATTGTTAAAACAAATAATTTTAATATTATTCTGTGTATAATATAATATTAATTCTGTAACTGTATTTTTTAAACTTTAAACAGGCATGATTTTCAACCCGAAAAATAAGATATTTTATAACCTGTGGTCAATTCTTATATATTCAATAAGTTACATTATTATTCGGATGTACCATATATTAATCAAGTTCTATTTTTATATCCCTGTCATAAAGCTGATATAATATTTTTAAATTTATAAGAGCAGTTTTAGTGAATTGAGCAATGCCACAATTTTATAAAAAAATTCTGCAATAAATTTAAGGAAGATATACGTACGAGAACTATGCTTGAAACCAAAGACACAATTATTATCTTTTTTTTAAAAGTTTTGCAATTTCCATACTTGCTAGAGTGATAAAAATCATGATCATCACCATTATCAATTTAGTCCACTGTTAAGTGTTGTAAAATTATAGCTTCGTTCCAGACTTTTTCTGTCCTATATCATTCACCAATGTATGATGCACATTGTGTTTATTCACATATCACTGTTCTAAAAAAAAAAATAGCATTTTTAAGTTACAATTTTTATAGAATTGACTTTTATAAAACTTTTTGGGATGAAAAAAAAAAAATACATACAAATTGCACTCTGCTGTCCATAATTTGAATGCAAAATTTTAAGTGTGTGTGTGCATGAGTGCATAATCTGGATTATTTGTTGAAAATTATGGCAGAATCAGTTTAAGAAATTAAAAGACAGGTGATGTTGTGTAAAGCCTAGGCTATTATAAAATGTCTATTAAAATGCATGTAATGTTCTTTTAAAAAATCTTTCCATATTAAAATTTCTTACTTTCAAATATTGTTTATGTTTAATGTTATTTCACTTCTCTATTTGCACTTGGAACACTATGCTCATCTGCAGATTGCTTGTAAGTACACTGCTTTTAATTAGCATGCCTGTAATGTATATAATTTAAAATATTTTGGCACATTTGAATGGGCTGCATTCTTATAGACAACAATATATGAATACATTTCTTTATCATTTTTAATGGGAGGCAATAAAGTTCTTACTTTAATGCAATTTAAAGGAAAAAGGCATTTTCCAATACTAAGAATATATAAAATATATTCATATTCCTTTAAACATTACATGGATAGGTATACTAGAAACACATTTTTTGCATCATTTTCATTTTTAGTGAAAATTTATCTTCAGCAACAAAATATATCGATAGCTTTTCAGCATTTTTAAATGTTGTGTTAATGTAATTGATGAACTACTGTTTAGTATTAAATTTTCTTATGTTTATAGAAATAAAAAAAAAAAAAAAAAAAAAAAAAAGAGTGAGGATGGGCATTTTATATTCCATTAACACATATGTTTATTAAATACTCAATTAAATTTGCTTCATATTTTTTTTTCTTTTCTGATTTTTCATCTAAATAATTTTATTTGTGAAAACTAATCTTAAAATGTTTTTGGTTTTTTAATACACATGTGATACTTATATAAAATAATACATTCAGTAAATTCATTCTGTTTATGTACCTAAAATATAATTTTAATGTGTTTTCTTTTTAGGTAATTTTAGCTTTTGGTAATTATATGAATAGTTCAAACGGGTCCTGCTTATGGTTTTAAACTTCAAAGTTTAGATATGGTATGTTTCTAGTTCCATAAAACCAATTTAAATTTTTCCTATGTAAATTAACTCTGTAAATTAAATTTTTAAAATTACTATAATTAAAATATTAACTGTAGTCATGCTATTATAAAATGTATCAATCTGAAAAATATACTTCATTAGTTTAGTATTTTAAAACATTAGTATCTTTTATATAAATAATTTATAACTGTATTTAAATATAATCTTATTAATTATTGCATTTTGAGAAAGTAACTAAGGAGTGATACCAACTTAAAAATTGCCTCTTAATTGAACTATTGCTAATATGAAACTAATTAAAGAATTTTTTTTGACATTAATTTACAGCTCCCCATAAATATTGGTTTGCATTATAAAAAGCTACAAAAATATTATTTTTTTCCCTTTAATTAACAATAAAATTGTCGAATTATTATTCCATTAAAGTATCAGTATCTACTAATCGTCCATTATTAAAATGTTTGATTTCGGTTTTTTCTTCCTTGAATCTTGTAAAACAATTATCAATATTCTTTGAAAATATCCTCTAATTAACTTTTTAATTGTTTCCTTCTTATAGCTGGCAGATACAAAAACAGCTGACAGAAAGATTTCACTCCTTCATTACATAGCAGAAACAGTGAAGCAAAAATTTCCTGAAATTTCAACTTTTGACAGTGACCTGAGATTCATAGAAAAAGCAGCATCAGGTACTTATTTCCTCCTTTGTTCCTGCATATTTTGTTCTTGCTGTCAAGATATTTTATATAATTTCCAATGTTAAAATAAATCTATTTACTGAATAAGCTTTGTCAAAAGTAAATTGCAATTTGCCTTTATAAAAAATGTCTAAATTTTATTAACTGTATGCTTTTACATTGATGTACTTTTAAAATATATGTTATTAAAAGAATATATAGAGTTTCAACGTTTTTAATTTTTATTTATAATGAAATGTTGCGAGTACTGAATAAAATTTTAGATTTAGTAATCAACTGAATTTTATTCATTTTACATAATTCTGTATATTTATTTTAACTAATCAATAAAACTGTTTGATTCTATCAATATATTTTTGGTGAACTTCTAGAGCAGGGTTGCAAAATTTGTGTCAAACTGCACCAAAATTCATCCCTTGCTACATTCTGCTAGAAAAGCTGCAAAATTCATGTTTCTGTGCCAAAAATGAGATTTCCATCATTTTGATTTAACAATCATAGGAAAATAACCAAATATGCGTAATCTTATTAATTATTGCATTTTTTTGCAATAATTAATAAGCATTGCATTGTATTGCTTTATTTCGTACAATGCTAGATAGTATAGTATTTATTCATTGTTAAGTATATAGTATAGTAATTATTCATTGCTAAATAGTATAAAATTAATTAGTATATGTTTTGAAATTTGAAGATGAACTTTTAATTTAAAAATATGCTTCTACAAAATGCGATTTGCTCTGCTATGAAAATAATTTGTTTTTCCACCCCTGGAATTTGTAAATTTTTGTGTGTGTTATTTAGTAATTATTTCACATAAGAATACAATAAATAACTTTTATTTTTAAATCTTTTGTGTGTTATTAACAAGTGAATCTATGAATTTACTTAGAAAATAAATTTTCCTGCTCCCCTAATGGTGTTCTAGAGTGTGTTCTAAAGTTCAAAGAGGTTAGGGATACTATCATAGAGAAAATTACTGTTGGGGATTTAATAATTTTTAAAAAAGTTTTAATAAATGAAAACTTATAATTTAAAGAAGTCATCACTCAAAGAAATATTAACCATCAAAAGGGAGGGGGGTCTCCTAAAAGCTGTACTTTAAAAATTATCTTATTCATTAATGACTATACATAAACATGAAATATATTAATAACATGAAAAATGTTTCTATCATGTTAATTTTGCATCTTAAAATTTACTTGTTTCATTTGTGATAATCAAAGGTGTAATATAGGTGTAAATAATTTTTTTAAAGCTTTTGTGTCATCCTCATATAATTAACAATTAATATCATTTTCCATTTAATATATATATTGTAATAATTTTTAGTTTCCATGGAGAATATTCTGACTGATGTCCATGAATTGGAAAAGGGAATGGATCTGTGTAAGAAAGAAATGCAGCTGAGAAGGGATGCACGTGATGCAGCAGTACTAAAAGATTTCATAAGTAACTCAGAAGACAAACTTAGAAAGCTGAAAAGTGAAACCAAAACTGCTCAGGTACTTCCTTTTAAATTTGAAAGTTTAATAATTTTTATATGAGATATTTCTTGGGGAAAATGTTTATTTGTAGTTCTGCTGAAACAGACAGGGATTATCAAATAAAGTAATTTTTATGAAACCTTATTGAGATATACTTTAGTTATTGTATACTTCGTTGTAAATTAAGCGCAGAATTAATAACTTTAAATTGTTAAATATGTTAAATAATCAAATACCCCTAAAAATGTGCTTTGATATAAAACAACTTTTTTTTTTTTTTTTCCCATTATAGGATGCCTATTCTGATTGTGTAGAATATTTTGGTGATAGTACCCGCTCTATTGCTGCCAACACCTTTTTCTCGCTTTTTGTTCGTTTCACTAAAGCATATAAGGTAGGATAATTGCTGTTTGTTTTTAATGCTAGTTCTAATTTTAAAAGTGCATCTTAATATTATAAAATCATTTAAAAAAATTATTTTGTAGCAAGCTGAACTCGATAATGAAGCAAGAAGAAGGCAACAAGAAGCAGCAGCTAGAGAGAGTGAAAAGATTGCTGCAGAAAGTGTAATAAAGAAAAATAGTTTAAATTCTCGAAAAAATAATCAAGTACGTTAAATGATATGAATTAATATGACATATTTAGTTTGATTTTATCTATGATCAATTTATAAGCTTTAATTAAGCAAACTTTTTGATATTTTCATGCATTAAACTTGTCTTACATGCATTTTTTATTTAATAATCAATTATTTATCTTGTATGTTTTTTTTTTAAAAACAGGCTTATTTAAACTGAAACTATATAATAAAATGTCCATAAATAATTGCATTCTTCTTTGATAGGTTTATTTGCATTTTATAGCTTAATTCTAATTTTTTTCTGTAGAAAATAGTTCTTTTCAATGGTGTTATTAACTATCACAGCTATTTTAAATTCTTTAAATTAGTTTTCTATGTTATTAAGAGTCTTTAATCAAATATAGATTTTTCTTATAATTCATATGTCTGTATCACTATAAGAAATTTCTTTTTAAAGTTTTACATGTCTTTTTAAATATATTTTTAAGTACTTTCTTGTATGTATGATTTCTCTTTGCATGATTTTGTCACTTTAATAGCTTACATTTAAATAATTCACTTAATAAACAAAAAATTTAATTGCATATAAGTGCTCACATCAAGCAATAATATGCAGTTAAGAATTCCATAACATTCGTGTCTGATGCCATATATTTCTTACCTTAATTTATAGGTTGAAATCCCTGGAACTGACAAATTAATGAGGCATCTGTATAAATGTATGGCATAAGAATATTTTAATTTACTATTCCTTATCTTATTAATATTCAGTTACTATCACTTCAACTGTAATATTTTAATTTCCTTATTTATTAAATACCTGCATGTATTGTTAATTAAAAATAAGCAGAATGAAGATTGCTAATGACACTCACAGTTAAAAACGTACTTTTGTTTTCTGCATTATTGACACAATATTAACTCTGGAACTTTTAATTTAATTTTTTCAACCACATTTTGTATTAAGTTTATTAAGTGAAAATTCTATTTTCTCTACTTATTTTTCTACAGATTTATTTTTCAAATCAATTTGAAAGTTTTTGTTTTATGTATGTATAATATATGCATATTGTTTTTCTTTTAACTTTTGCATTTATTATTTTATGTGTATTTTTTTAGGAAGCTGTAATAAATGAACTAAAAAGTAAAACCAAGCAAGTTAAAGAAACTCGTTTGCTTAAACAGGATGAAGTTTATAATGGGGCTTTAGAAGACATTTTGCTTGGTAATTTTTGTATTCAATTCATTAAATTATTAATTTTTTATTTTATCCATGGATATTTTTAAATTTTAACCATTATTAGGTATATTAAGTGAAATTCTTTAATTTTGAATTTTTATAGGTTTGAAAAGTGAGCCATACAGACGTGCAGATGCTGTCCGAAGAAGTCAGAGAAGAAGACAAGAAAATATTCGATTGTCACATACGATGGATGAATTAGACTTTTGAAACTTGAATCAAATTTTAGTTCCAAATTGAGTACCTTAATTTGACTTGGTGATTCAATAATGTGCCATTTGATATTGTTGTTGTTCATATTTATAGATGGCTAGTACATTAGCTTATTTTTATTATTACATTCAAGTAGACAAATGTATTTGTAAAACTGTGTGCCTTCTTTCATACTCTTGTTAAAATGAAATATTTTTATATTGACTTTTTTTTTTTAATTTGCCTACCAAATTAAAACTTACTGAATGACCATAAAAAGTTCAAATATTTTTTTTATCTATTTTCGTTTTTATTAATAGTTTGAATTTCTTTGAAAAAAATTAACTTCATACTTTAAAAATTTTAATTTTATTTCTGGTCTTGATATATTTAAATGCAAATGAAGTATTCATTTTAAATCATTTGTTGACTGAATGCATTTAACATGCTGTAAAAATTGTGTATTTGATGTGATGTTATATAATTTGTGTGATATTGACTGATAGGATATTAAAATTAGACAGATATGCATTATAATTAATCAGTATATCTGAATTATTAATCAAATAAATATAATCATTTAATAAAAATGGTCAGAATATATTTCTTGAAAATAAGTAACTTGTAATTTAAAAGTCAAGTAACTTGTTTACAGAAATTTATTTTGTTATTAAAATATTGTTTATGCATATATCTAATTTAATTCGAATTTTTGAAAGTTACTAATACCATTAACATTTTAAAATAGCCTTTGTATTAAAATGGTTATAATGTATAATTTAATTTTTATTCAAATAAATGCTTTGCTTGCTAATTCTCTGTATAATTTGTAAATTACATTTATTGAATTGAGCTAAACTTTTTTTTTTGTTTATTAATTATTAATAGGCTAAATTAAAAAATGCCAATTGTGCAAATTGATTTCAAAGTCATTTAATATTAATCTATTACACTAAAAACGAATATTTAAGTTCTTTCTGTCTTACCTATATAGTCATGATATGTAATATATAAAAATTATGTAAAATGTAAACTATGTTTAATGAAAGTGCAATTGTACATAGCCATATGTAATATTAAATATATTTGTTCATCGAAACATATTTGCATCCAGTTATGCTTTATAAAGTGCCTGGTCACTTGTTTTGATTTTGAATATTTTGTAGTATAAATTGTAAATAGTGCTTTTTTTCCCCTCATCTAATGGTGCTGAGATCAGTTATCATTTATATCAAAACATTTATTTTAAAAGACATAACTTGTTTAATTGCTGTACCAGTTAATTGCATCGATTGACCCAAGCCAAAGTTGTCGTTTCCTTTATTTTTGGTATATTTCTTACTAGAATAGATATTTATGTGCATTAGAACTTGAATTTAGACTCATTTAGTATGAATTTGATTTTTTTTTTTTTTTTTAATTAGACTTTCTGCAATTTTGGATGTAAATAATTTGGAGGAATATTTGCTGTTATATTTAAAATTCTATTGAAAGAAGCCGAATTATAAATCACCATTAATGTTAAGACACATGGAATTTATTCAAATTGTTATTGAATATTTTATGAATATAAATCAGTTACTGATGTAGTTAGATAACACTTGTTTTTCTGCTTTTAGATTGAAAAAAATTAATATATTTTATGAGACAATTGTCATATCTGTGATAAAATTAATTCTCATTATTATATTGAATATAAAAATGTGTTTTCTAAAATGATTCATGTTGGGCTATAGTTTTCTAAAAGAAATTCCACTTGGTTTTCTTATGAAGTGTTATTGAGGATTTAAAAAATGTGAATTGAGTGAGAAAATATGAAACACTACATTGATTACTGTAAATATCAAAATTCATATTTTTAATTAATCATATTTCTATTTAAAATGAATCAGATGTACTTTTTTGGTAAATGATTTATTTTTAGCATAACATTTTATATTTTGTAGAATCCTTTATTTTTATAAATCTATTAACGAAAAATATGTATTTTTATGTGTAGTACTTATTTTTTGTGCAGAATTGATTCTATAATTCAATAATTTTTTTTTTTTTTTTTTTTTTTTACTTAAAGCTCATGTGTAATAGACATGATAGAATTTATTTTTATCAGTGTTATTGATTCTATATTTTGTGAAAAATTATTAATAATCATGACTATTATAAAATCAAACTTTTTATAGGGCTTATATTGATCTCATTTAAAAGTATGAAAATTTTACTGTTTATGATTATTTATGTAAAGCAATTTTAATGCTATTTTGTTCTCATACACGGACGAATCCATTACAGTTTTGGGACCATTGTGCATTTCATGATAATTTTTATAAGTTTTTACAACTATGGCCATGAACTTTTTAATGCTCACTCTTTTGTGTAGTCATGAACCTCTCACAATATATTTGTGAAAAAAGTGCCTGTTGAAAGTTTTTTGCTTTTATCTCTACAACTTTGGAAAAATTGTAACTTTGATAAAGAGGATATTTTTATTTTAGAAATACTATTGCCTATATATTTGTAAATTTCTTTAAATAAATAATTTTCAGAAAATATGTCTTTCTCTGATTTTTAAAGGCATTTAAAACATGTACAGATATAATTCAGTTGACACAATTTATTGAATGTATTTATATAATCCAACCATGGTTAGTGGAAAAAAATTGACAAGAGACTTAGTCACAGATTCAAAAAGAGCTATGTCATAGGGAGGGGGATTGTCTTGTAGGCAGGATTTTAATTGCAATAAAAAGAATTTTAATTTTTAATAATTCAAATTTTAGATTGCATGATATTAAAAGGAAAATACATAACAAAATATCCACACTAACTACTGTATTTTTTTTTTTTTCTTTCAAAGCAGCTTTGTGTATAGTCTTTCTGACTAGTACTTCCAAGAAGTAATCAATTCGTCCATTTCTGCAGTTAAATTGGATATTTACCTTTCCACATGATCTGTGATATCATACTTAGTACAATTTCTTCTGTTAGTTTTTTCAACTTCTAAGATCTGTTGGTTCCAAAAGATTTGTTAATTATTACATTTATAATCAATTATTCCAATTTCAAAGCAAATGAAAAATAATTGATAATCACAAAAATAAACTTATATATATCGCCTTTTAAAAGATTTTAAGCTGCATTTTGTTTAATATTTGTAATTGTTCTCTATCAAATAGATCTGTTATATCAGTTAATGGCTTCTCCATTCTTAATCAAATAACTATGGCTTTAATATCTTCCTTCCACAAAATAATAGACACCCGATTTTTGTATTTTAAAAACGAAATTAATTTCAATACTTTTTCTATTATTTTTATCTTCTGTTGTATTTAAATATCCTAGAGTTCAAAAAGCTAGAGAAATAACAAAGCAACTATATTACTCAATTTTATTTAAAACAAATATAGTAAAAATCTTGTAATATAAATTTCTTAGTTTCAAATGCAACATTACTTCCGGCAGCCAACAGTATTATTCATCAAAAATGTTTGGCTTAGCATTGAATATCTTTATTTGATTAAAAATGATAATTGTAATTATCTAAATTGTAAAGATCCATCATGACTTAAAAACATTCAAGTTACTATGTGCATTGTTTAAATTTGGTGTACACGTGATTTGATGCCCATAATCATTGCATAAATGCAGTTTGGTGGAGAATAAAAGATCACTATCTTCATTTTTACTGACTTTTGACTAAATGTAGCATTTCTCACTATCAATATATGAAATAAATTGTACGAATATTTCTTGTATCTGCTATTACCATTATGAATTAAGGAATGTTATCTGTCACATGATTTTATTATGATAAACCTCTTAAAAACAAAATTTATTAAAATTTAAATCATGATTTACTTTATTATAATGTATTTTATTTATTTAATGTGCCTAGAAGAAAGTGCATATATTATTACTGCTTCATATTTTTGATTAACTATTTTTTTTATATAGTTGAATTATTTTCATGTAAGCATTTTAAAAGTCCTTGGAAAGGGTTAAATAATATATTTAAGAATCTCTGGTGTAAATTTAAAAAAAAAAAAAAAAAAAGGTTATGAGAAGAAAAAGAAATGTATAAATTTTTCATTTAATTTAACTGGCTAAAATTCTGCATTCATTGATATTTTCAAAGTACTTTTGATACAAACTGCTTAAACATGAATGCAGTGAAGTAGAGATTGCAGATATCCAAGTTTGCAGTTTTTTTTATCATTTTATTTCATGATTTCAAAGGAATTATGGGAAAAAAGTGCTATATATAATGTAATGCACATGCTAAATTTTTCTAAATCTCTTTTAGGAAAAAACTTGTTTCTAAGTTATATGAAATTGGGAATAAAAATAAAAACGTGATGTTAAAATTGAGTGATGAAGAACTTGAAGATCCTTCTATTTTGTGTATCATAAGAGAGGATAATTCACTGCTATAATTTTTTTTCTCCTCTTGGTATGAATACAATTTTACTCTCAATTTGGTGACCAAGTTATTTAGAGAAGATATTATGCTAAATAAATGATCGCTAAATTTGGCATTATTACGTAATTTTCTTAATATAAATATGCCAAATTTGGTTATTAGGTGTGTGTTGACCTGAATTTTCCTTTTTTATTTTTTTTTTTTATATTGGAATTTTAACATTGGTTTTGAACTGGAAGAGCAGCGATTTTTTTCGATACTTCCTTATTATTATAATGCCTAGAATTCTCGTAATGGGCAGATTTGAAATGATTGTGGTTTGACTACCATCCTATAAGATGACATTATACGTTGGCGATGTAGCACAGATTTGTAATAATGAAGTATATATTTTTTTTCCCGTTATAGTCTATTAAATGGAAATCAAGGGAAAAAATTATATAGAATAAAATGCTGAATTTAATTTTAAACAGTATCAACTTGCTTCCTCTAATAATTTTTACATTTAAAAACCTTTTTTTCTATATCAATCTCTATAAAAGATTATATATATTTATATATCTCTATATATATCTTTATAAAAGATTGTATATATATATCTTTGTATATATATATATATATATATGTATATATATATATATAATCTATACTATGCTACATTTTAATTCATATAAATTCCATTGGTTAATGGAAAAAACTGATTTTTTTTCCTTTGCTTGAAAAAATTATCTTCAGTTCCGTATTTAAAGAAGTTTTATTCATTAAAAAATATGGTATGAATAAACTTTTTCCTTTTTTTTTTTTTTTTTTTTATGTTATTCTCTATAGTGTTTTAAGCAAATTTATGTTTTGAATGACTGTCTACATTCATTATATTAAAAATAACCTTACCAAAAAAGGCACTGTCGAAACATTACTAAATTTGCAAAAGTCTGTGCTAAGCATATATGTAAATCATTAAAATTGCAATAGCATTATTAAATGATTAAAATTGCTTTGATTAAATCAGACTTCTTGTTTGAATGCTGACTGTGTCATGGATGTTTGTTAGTGGATCGAAATCCACGTTAAACTGTAGGTCCCAGTCTAATTAGCCTAAAGTGTGCCCAAAATGACCGTAGAGCGACAAACACCAAAGTTGCGATGCAGTTTATTTTCTTCAGGAAGGTCATCAAAGATGCCTTCATGCGGTCTTCGAAATAAATGTCAGCAATTGTGGGAGTTTAAAAAGAAAAGAATCATTGGAGTGAAAGAGGCTGAGTGATTGAGTTGTCTGGCACCTCAGTCGATCTGACAGTAAACGAAATGTTGGGACAAATTAACGAGAGTGACTTCACACACATGGTGTTCCGACTCAAGGATGCTCTCGGATGACCAATAGCATGATCATTCTTCATGGTCATTTTATAGCAACATCTTTCTCCAACAAGCATGCACGCAACCGATTGCATCATAGCAAAAATCCGCACACAAATAGTATGATCTGCATAGGCCCCTGTGTCTCTCTGTACCGTTGCAAAACGCCTAGTTTACAATAGTTTGCTACAGCGTTAATAAAATGTGCTGCCCTTGACAGTCACATGCCAGTGCCTTCGTTTGAATCGCTCGTCTGGATGGGTCTATGATGGAATGGAAACAGCCGTCTTTAGTGCCGAATCGGGTTGTGGTAGCAACCATGTACATATTTAGAGAGCCTTGGGGAAGGCTTTAATGCTGAAGACTATTTGGTGCGATACACCATACCCACTCTTCGTGTGATGTTTTGGGCTGCCATTGTATACAACACTCGGTCCCCTCTAGTAATGATCCACTGGCATCATGATTGTCCATATGTATCTTCGTGACATCCTTCACCCACATGTGTTACCTTTCATGGAAGGATTCCCAGGAAGCATTTTCCAACAGGTTTATGCTTGGTCAAACACAGCAATTCTGCACCACGCAAGCAATTTTCACACACTTCCTTGACCCACCCGATTTCCTGATTTGTCACCTTTTAGAAATTTGTGGATCACCTCTGTTGCCATGATGGGCAGCGTAAGAGTTTAGTCAAATTAGAAGTAATAATTGTAGTAATATGTCACAAGGTATAGTAAAATTCTTTACCTATTCCTGACCGTATTGCATCATGTATTTAAGCTAGAGGTGGCCTACCAGAGATCTTAGACCACATATTTATTTCCGCAATCAATTATCCTTCTAACTTTCGTTTCGCAGTCATTTATTATATCAATGTCACAAAAACACATGTAAACTATCAATCGATTTTGACAGTACCTTCTTGATGTGCTAGTATTCATATTAATGGGTCTATTTCGTTTTGTCTAAACTCATAAAGGAGAGAGAGAAAACGATTTGATTAAATTGAAGAAATATTTGATAGTTATTTCCTGTACGTTAATTATTTGTCTTCATTTTCTTGGCAGCTTTTAGGTAACCAACCTTGTTCAAATCATGATTTTCGTGACAAAAAAAAAAAAAAAAAAATCTAATTTTTGTTGTTGTTTTATATTAAATACCAGAACTGGGTAACCTTTCAAAAACTGTTCTGAGTTTGTTTCTAGAAGCATTAGAAAACTGTTTACCCACACTGTTTGAGATGTTGTTAGCTGTTTAACCACGATCTATTAGTGTATTGAATTCCTGCAATGAAAACTTTAAATAGAATTTCTGAAGAGCTGTATTTATTTCTACATCACCATACAATAACATTCAATAATGTTGCAATAAAATTCTGAATATAATGAAACTATAACTATATATTTTTAATAATATTATGTATGCATATTTATAAAATAAGCATAAATAGTTAATTTTTGTCAATGTATACACCCAAAAAACAATAACATAAAAAAAGACATGAATCTATTGCATGACATGCATTTCTTGCGTATATAAAATACAAAAAAAAAAAAAAATTTAAATATATGCAAGGATATTTTAATTTTTATATTTGTCAATGTTGGCTATCAACGGAGTCTGTTACTTAAAATGACTGAGAAAGTTCCTATTGCTAACTTACACTGTCAGTATATGTTAGTTTTTATTCGGCAATGAAGTTAACAAATTAAAAGTGTTGAGTAATAAGGAAAAATTTAAATGTCTCAAAAACATTTAAATGAATTTCCTTGTGTAAATGATATAGACTAAAATATATTTAATTCAGATGAAAAATACATTTTAATGCCTGTCATAATTCTGAAAATTGCCACATTTTCACACCTAGGCATTTGCCAATTTTTTTTTTTTTTTCAAATTTTGAAATATGCCTAAATTGAATAAATTAGATTAAGTCCATTATCCCGCTAAAACGTTCGCTGCCAAGTTGGAGTTGAATTGCATTTTAGAGAATGGCAGATTAAATATTTTATTAAAACATATTCTAATTCGATTTCATAATGCATCATATATTGCAATTACAGAATTGTAAAATATTTCTTACTTTAATCATCACAGAGAAACATCTATTTATCTTTCCCTTCTTTACAACCCTTACAGATGGTTAAGATTACAATTAAAACCTGATGTTAAACAAAAAAAAAACAAAAAAAAAAAAAAAAACGGCTGTATTTTTAGAAAAACAAATGTGGCCTTATATTTATGTAACACAGTGATTTTGAAAAATTGGATTAGAACGTAAAATATCATCAAACTGCATTTTTCTAAACTAAATCACCAGTGAAAATTTTTTACTTCATACACCTTTTTTGAAATTCACATTAAATGTTCTTTTCGTTGATGAGTGGTCTTATAATTTTCGTAAACAACTATTGAAATTCATTATTAATATTTTACAATTCCTTTGTTGCAATTAGGGGCCTGATGGCAGAGTGTCTGTGCCACATGTTTCGGGTTCGAGTCCCGGCGGTACCATGGATGCTTGTAGTGGTTCAGAATCTACGTTAAACCGCTAATCCCGGTCTAATATGACTGTTGGGAGTAAGGGCTGACTATCCTACTCCGTAAAGAGAAAGCATCTCCTGTTTTGGAATCTGCCAGTAGTCAGACGGCTGTGGTCCAACATGGACTGTAGCGCCAGGGTACTATTTTTTTAATTAAATATTCCTTACTTTTCCATTTCACATTGAGTTTTTTATTTCCCTTTTGATTCTGTTAATCCGTATAAAAAAAAAATTTGTTATGTTTTTTAACTTATCGGATCTGGAGCGACAATGATTAAGTAGAGCAGACACTCTGCCGTCAGGAACCAACTTAAAAACTCTTCCTGGCCAAATTTAATTTATACAAAAACATCAGAATTTTTATGGGGTTTTTTTAGAATATTAGTAGAAGTATTGTTTCATCTTCTAAGAAAAATGCATCTATTTTAAAGGTGTTAAAAATGTTTACACCACTACAATGTTTCCATTGTCCTCCTACAGATGTAGAGTTGGGCAACTTATTTTGTTTTTAACTTGGAATTCCCAAAACATGAATGCAGAAAACAATTTGAACTACCAATTTTGGTACCTGGAACTACTTAAATTTTGAAAAATATTTTTATGAGTGTATTTATATCATCTGGTTTGCTGGCACCCTGATCCTCAGAGTATAATTTCAAAAAATGGCAAATGAGCCAAATCGAAAGTACCTTTATTCTCGTTGAGGATAAATAGCATCCTAAAAGTCCTCTGTTAAGTTGGAGGAGGTGGGATGTGAACTCCCCAGGTGCTACTTCTAAAAGTAATTTTTTCAAATCATTTCATCAATTAAAAGAATTGTTAAAAATGCTATGGGGAACGTTATAACATCAAATTGAAGAAGAAACTTAGAATTGCAAAGGACTTGATTTTAAAATCAGATTTGGATCCCATAGCATCTTTGGCCTGGAGACTGGGCATGATTGCCTTGCTAAACATAACAGCATTGGAATACAAAATAGTCCTTTAACAACTGAACTATAATTACAAAAACTATGTTGTTCTTCATTGAATGAAAAACAACTTTTTTTGTTTCAGTCAGCTGGATGTCAGACATGGACGTCTTAGACTGCCCTAAGGCCAGCCGCCAATATCTTTTGCGTTACCCAGGGGGCGTGTAACGTGAAGTACGGACTTCAGTAACAATGACGCAACGCTCACGACCTATTAAGACCGGGATCGGTTTTGATTCGAACCATACAAACATCCATGGCACCGCCGGGTTGCAAACCAAAGGGCTGCCACTCGGCCATTCAGGCCTCTATGAAGAACAACTTATACAGCAGATATTGCTGGGCTAGATGTTTGCAATTGGCATCCAGCGATAATTTTCTTCTATCTTTAAGTAGTCCCAGTTTTGATGTAATTACTGTTATTGTTATGAGTTTCTGTTTTGATGTTTTGTATTCCATATTTATGTTCCAATCACATGCATCTGTTATGAATGGAGCCAATTTTAAAATCAAGATTTTGCAATAAAAGAAGGAAAAAAAAAAAGGTTTTTTTTTCTTCAAAACTGCAGTAGTACTAAGGCAACGTTAGTCCATTGAAGTAGGGATACTATCCTAGCATTGAGTGGTTTTAGGTTCATAGATCGAACGCTAACAATTTTGAAAATTTCTGATTCCAAAAAAATTAACTCTTTAACTTGTCTACATTTCGATGTTCAGACAAAAAGAAAATTATAAGTTTTTTTTTTTTTTTTTTTTTGTAACGAACTATGTTTGAAAAATCAGTGATTTTATTTTTCGATTAGGGAAGTATCTTCTTCCATTTTGAAATTATTTTTCGAGATACAAATCCTGACGAGAAAGTTTCAGAATGTAAAAAGATAATGACTTGAAAACTCACCGAAGTACTTAATTGACAAAAAAAAAAAAAAAAAAAAAGATTAACAGAACTATGTAATGAAAAATATGATTTTATTTTATCTATTAAGTATCTTCTTCCATTTTTGAGCATTTTCTGATACAAATAAAGTATAGCTGACGAGAAAGTTATCAGAATGTAAAAAGATAAACTTAGGAAAACTTGGAGGAAGTACTTTTAAGACTAACAACTATGTAATGAAAAATTGATTTTATTTTATCGAAAAATATCTTCTTCCATTTTCAAGAAATTATTTTTCTGCATACAAATAAAATTACTGACGTTATCAGAATGTAAAAAGATAATGACTTAGAAAACTTTTTTTTTAATTGACAAAAAAAAAAAAAAAAAAAAAACTAACGAACTATATAATGAAAAATATGATTTTATTTTATGAATTAATTATCTTCTTCCATTTTTGAAATTCTTTTTTTTTTTTTCTGATACAAATAAAATATAGCTGTTGAGAAATTATCAGAATGTAAAAACAATAATGATTTAGGAAAACTTTGAGGAAGTACTTAATTGACACTAACAGTTTATGACTAGCACTCAATAAAAGGAAACAGACAGAAATTGTATGGAGGTAGTATTTGATGTAAACATGAGATATTTATTCCGATTCTGATCTTTATGAAAACAATGACAAATAAAAACATCAAACGATTTACTTCCACCTGATCTGCCATATATAATTATGAGATGCTAACAGCTGGCGTGCACATTCTTTTTTGAACGAGTGATTCGAATTCTGTGTAGAATTATGCATTGGTTGTGAGTAGAAATTTTTTACTACTATATGTAAAAGTATATATTTTTTAGAAAATATTATGTATTTCAAATTAATATTTTGCATAAATCATTATTTTTCTTCCAATTTTCAATAATCAGGTAGAAAACATAAATTTATACAATGTAAAAGATGTAAAAATTTTTAAAAAAGAAAATTGGCTTAATTGATTTTTTAAAGGATGAACCTTTAATTTTTTTTGATGTCCAGGGATGAAAGTTTAAATATTTTTGTTACTTATTGAATACTCATTGTTTCATGTTAATATTTAGATATAAGAAATATAAATATTTACCAGAATATCGAGTGAATTTTAAATTTGAAATTGCATTTTTTAATGATTGGTTGTTGTTTTCGAATGTCGCCGTTTTGACATAAGTCGCTACTAAAACGTTATACAGGTGACTAGGTTCAAGATAATCTATTTATAAAAATATAGATTTTTGAAACTTTTATTTTATTTATTATAAATCACAATGACTATTTGTGTCACAGTTTGTAATTTTATTAACCCTAACTTGTTAAAAAAATCTGTTGAGATTTTGCAAACACACTTTCTAAAAAAGCAAAACATTTTGTTATGAAAAATAAATAACGTTTAAAATTACCGAAATTGAGTGAAATTATTGGTTAAAGACTGATAAAATTAAGCAACGAAACTTTTTCTTCTCATCTCGTATAATTTCCGATTTTATTATTATTATTATTTGTGCTTAAGAGTCAAGTGCTTCATTAAATATATCTAATTGTATTCAAAAGGATAATGGTGTTCTTTTTACAAGAGAGAAATAAAAAAACACCACTTAGAATAGTCGAATGAAGCCTAAACATATTGTTGTTGTACAGAAGTTACTGTCAGTATTTTATACTGATAGAAAATACTTTTCTACAGTATTTTCTTCTGTTAAACGTAATAATTTTCAATCACAAAAATAGCAATGTATCTCACAAATACAAAAAGGTTTTCATCGTTTCATGATTTATCAATTATTTTTCTTTTTATTTCAAAATCGTTTAAAATATCTTTAAAAGAAATTGCTCATGTCTTATCCCTTACAATTATAGAGCTTTACTGTCAAAATAAAAATAATGAAACTATCTTAGTCAATACAGCATAAATATGCGATAGAATTTTTTAAAAAGGTTTGCTTTTGTTTTCAATGATGTTTAAATGAATAAAAATAAAAAAAATGCGAAAAAATGAAATCACTCCATAAAAATGTATACTTACATATGTAAGTAGATATATTGGTGTAAAATTTGGTGATTTCTAAGGGAATTAAAAATAAGAACAGGCTGTTTGTTTTCATTACCTTTAATGCACATTATATACACTATTTAAAAAATATAGCATTTAACATTATAATTACTATCATAGGACTATCGATAACTAAACTTCGTCATTTCTATTATATAGTTCTTGTTCTCTCACAGTTCTGCTGAAGTTATTCCTAAATTCTGCTACTTCTTAGTTCATTAAATACAGGTTATTGCTTAAAATCCCATTTAATACATCTACATTCATTTCATTTTTCAAAATTTTGGTCCTAAACCAGTAAATTTTCCAGGGTTATTATATCTAATTAGAGGTTGTAAAAGATCATGTCTAGTGGACATCTGACGTCGTTTTCATGTGCCTAATTATCCATTGTAATAAAATGATATATGCATATGTGTTCGAACAAAATTTTAAAACTATTAACCCTCTAAGCCCAATAACGTCTGATCGTGTGGGTGAGGCATTTTTGAAATTTTTTTCATGGAAAAGCCCTAACCCGCACTATCATGTTGGTGCCCCCCATCATGCCTCGGAAGGAGGGGGATTTATTTTATTGTTTTTTAGTTTTAGTCAATGTCAACTAAAAATTTAAAAAAAAAAAAAGTAAAATTTAAATATAAAAAATGTTTTAGGCTTTCTCCAAATTTACACTCTCCCAATTTATTTAGTTCTAAAAATTCTTAGTTAAAAATTTCGACAAAAAAATTATTAATTATTTTTTTAATTAAATAAAAACCTAATTTTTTATTGTTGTCAGATTTTCATGCTTACAGGCGATGCCAGTCTTAAAAACTGGCTATTAGATTATAAATTGGTTAAATTATTGTAAAAAAAAAGAGGTAAAAAATTTACAGTATTAGTTTTTAATTTAATTTTTAAATTAACACAATCAAAAAAACTAAAAAAAAAAAAATATTTGGGATTCTTGGATAAGAATGATTGTTTTATTTAGCCAATTTATATTATTTAAGACAAGCTATTTAAAAATATGAAACCTTTAATTTTGCACAGATATTTTTTTGAATATTATTTACCAAAACTAAAAATATTTAATTTTCTGTAAGTTTTATGTAACACCAAGGCATATTTGCTAGTAAAACAAACTCAAGACCCAGAAAATATTGAGGCATTTTTATATAATTTTCACAAACTTTTTAAAAATGTCTTTGTATCTATTCTAATATACATATATATACGAGGTTCACGGAGAATATTAGCACTACAGTGGCCTTAAATACCAATCGTGCAGAGAGAGAATTAATGTGGGAATGACGGGAATGAAATATGACGAATAGATTAATCAATAATGCAAAATGTAAGAAGAGCAGGTGAAGAAATTTCAAAAATACGTATCAGTTAAACAACTGCCTCGTGTGCATGGGATCAATGCAGTGAGGCAAAACTAACGCGGATGGCAGTGTACTGGTTTCAATACGAGACAGTAGAGTAACTGTAAATGCAGCTAGCTCACATGTGCACTGAACCAAACTTAAAAAAAAAAAGTATAATACAGGGGAAAGAGGGTGTTTAAAAGAGTTCAGGCTGGCTCCTCCCCCTAAGAGGGAGGGGGATTAAATAAATTGCGAATTAGTTTGCTGAGAGGGCTGATTGAGTTTTTCCCATACAGACTGAGAAGGATTAGAAATTTGTCAAGATCAGAGATGGGCAAACTACGGCCCGCGGGCCAATTCCGGTCCACCGGAAGGTTCTATCCGGCCCACGGACAGAATTTTTAATTTGTCGGTTCGAACAAATTGAAAGAAATATATATATTTATATATTATAAATCCATGTCCTTTTCTACTTTGATTAAATATTTTTTTTTTTTCAAACGACTGATGATTTTTACTTTCTCTATTTGGATATTTTTACCATGTCTTTAAACCTAAATAGTGAAGCAGTGAAGTCAGATTTGCAGGTTAAATTAATTGAGTTGCAATCTAACAATCATGTAAAGCAGTTGTTTCTAAATATGTCAAAGTTAAGAGTTTTACAAATCATTATCATAAGTAATTTTCCCAAATTTAATATCTCACGTCCAGAAAATCAATGCTATGTTTGCATCATCTTATATATATGAACAAGTATTTTCAGCTATGAACCATAGAAAGGATTATTTCAGAAGTAGACTGACAGATGAGCATTTTGCCTCATTACTTAGAATCAGTATATCTCGCTTCGAAACTCAATATAAGTAACATTTAAGAATAAAACCATTACATATTTAAATTGTAATACTTGTATATTGTTTTTAAAATTTTAGAAAAATTTATCTTGGCCCGCAAAACTTTTTTTTTTTTTTTCGATTTTTGGCCCGCGACCGATTATGTGAATCATTGAGTCCTCATTACTCAAGTTATACATTGTAAAGGGAATCATTTGCAAAAGCTATGTTTAGTACTGCAGGTGTTTTGGTGCTAATGTTGTCATTGCAGCTTAGTAAAGATTACTATTTGAACTCCTTTTACTATGGAGAATAATTACATTGTCAATTTTTAGCTAATCCTATCTCTAACCTTTTTCATAGATTCGAATCTATTGCTTGGATTCTTGCCTTGAATTGCTAAAACTGAAAACAGATTTTATTAATCTTGATATCATGTCACATATTCTACAAATTTTTTAAATCGCTTTTCTCCGTTAACTTTTTTTTTAGAAATTTAGTTTTTGTTAGATTTTCTTCCGTAATGTGATAATTTAAATTATTCCATTTTTCTACAGCAGACAAAGTCTTACCATTTCCGAATTTACAAAAGATTCCACCATTCGTCCGAATTTACAAAGATTATTCCTGATAATGTGTTTCGACGCGCAATTATTTATTAATTGCTCATCAGATTTTACTTTAGTAAAGAGTGCTGTTTCTTCTACAAAAAACTACGTCCAGGTTACCCGTAGATGAAGAGACAATATCGAGAGCCCGTTTGTCCCTGTGTTCTGCGCAAAGAAGTCCAAAATATCATAACGTGAAAACTACTACTACATCACAGTGCCTAGAGCTGAGTTGCCCTTTTACAGTTTCGGAATGATGTGGGTGAGAAGTCTGATTGGGATCTGTGATGCTCCGCTGTCATAGGAGCTCGGGACCTACGGTTTAAAGTGGATTCCGAACCACTACAAACATCCATGGCAAAAACTCGAACCCTGTATTACCGTGCACCAGAGCGGTAGCCACTCGGCCATCAGGCTGCATAACGTGAAAACTGGATTTACCCTCATTTATAGTAATATTGCAAAATCCTTCGAAGGTAGGGGAACCTTTAGGGGTAGGAAAGAGATCTTTCACTTACCCCCTAATCACGAAAAAAAAAGGACAGAGCTCATGTCTAAAGTTGCATCCAAACTTGAGAGTTAATGGACTGAGAGATGCATAAAAAATCTGTTCTCTCAGGTCTGAATGAATATTTTCTGCTTTCTATGCTATTCTTTTTACTTAAAACATTGTATAAAGCAATTTCAGATCAATTATAATCATACTCAGATTTTAATTTTCAGTTGTAAAACCAAACTTTTCGTACTTCTATGTTACTGTAGACAATTCACTTCCACGAGACATTTTAATAAGCAAAGAATCAAATAGATTCAATTTTAAATCTTTGGCCTTTTCCTCCCTTTTTATATTTTCTGATGGTTTAGGTTACAGTTAATCAAAGATAAACAAAATGATCTGCATTAAAGGGGGGAAAAGTAGCATTTATGCAACTGTTTATGCAACACCGCATTCCGAAAAATTGTTTGATATGAAAAAGGTTGGCATTGTATAGCATCATATTGTATAGTATATAAGTAAGTATTGTTTGGCAAGTTTTTTTTGTTTTTCAAAGTTAAATAAGTACTGCAAAAAAATGTTTCATTTCATACACCTTCTTTGAAATTAGCCCCACAAGTTGTCTTTGTTGAGGAAAGATGGAGTTTTGAGTAAAATTTTGTAATATATATATATATTCTCCTTCTGATTTTATAATACATAATCGCTTCTGTTAGAGATTTTTTGTATCTCTTCGAAAAATGTAATGAATTTTCGATTTAACAAAAAGGTGGCCGATTGCTTGTTCACAGAATAAGATAATTTCACTTTTATACAAACTTTAAAGCACTTCATTTTCAACGTAGCTTTAAGAGTTCATATTAGCAGCAACTTCACAAAAATTATACAGAAAATTATTATTTTCTTTACTTGAATAAAATTTTCATTTTTTCTTACAATTGTATCAATTTTATTCATTTCAATTGTTTTCATGCAAATGCATAGATATTTGGGGAAAACGGAGCGTCTATTTCCAGATGCCAACATTTTACTTGGCGAGGACAAAAAAGAAAAAATTCATCATCATTTTAATTTATCTATAGAAAAGAGAAATCACCAACAGTGTACGAAGTACTGGGAATCTACTAATTTACTTATTTTAGATCTAGTTTTCTTAAAATTAAATAACTTTTACGCCTTTTGATTATTTGTTTTTATGCGTATGGGTATATCTCTAAGGTCTTCTGCTGCTTGCTGGTCAATTGGTACTAAAGGCCTTTGGTACTAAAGGCTTCGAGTTTAAATCCTGGTGATGGCATGGGTGTTTGTTAATGGTTCAAAATCCACGTTTAACTGTAGGTCTTGGCCCAAGGTGTGCACAAAAATGACCGTAGAGCGACAAAAACCAAACCGAAGATCTCCTGTTGAAAGCAAATCTCTTAAACAACCATTTACCACTAGGGCCTGAATGGCCGAGTGGCTAGCGATCTGGCGCTCGGTACCACAGGTTTCGGGTTCGAGTCTCGGCGATGTCATGGATGTTTGTAGTGGTTCGGAATCCACTTTAAACCGTAGGTCCCTGTCCTAATAGGATCGTAAAGCGTTACTGGGGCATTGTTACTCCGCGTCCGTGGCTTATCTTCAAGTTACACGCGCCCCCTGGGTAATGCAAAGTGAGTAACGTCTGTGCAGCGTTTGCCTGAAGGCATCCAAAACTAAGCTGTCTAAGTGTTTACCAGCTGCATTAGGGAAAAAAAACAAACATTTACCACTGTCCAAAAAAAAGGGGAATCTCTAATATTTTTCTGTCAGCGAGGGGAAAAAAAAAAAAAAAAACTCTTGTATGGCAAATAATTTTCCCGCAAAATGAAAAAAATAGGACTATCCATGATCTAAATAAGATTCTTTACCTCAACATTAGAATTGAAAAATTCAACATAAAGTCAGGAGAGCTGAAGTGTTTCTCCTGATATGTAAAAGTGGTAGCTTATTAAATCTTATACCACGCCTTTTCATATGTTACATCACGATTTTCCTCATGTAGAGATTTTAATTGTTTTACCAGCTTTTGTTCATATATGTGATATCAAAATAATTATTGAATCACCAGATTTTGCAGGTGGAAAATGTTATCCATTTCGATTTCAGAAGACCGTTTAGACTACTTTTGCAGGAAAAATATTTAATGATTTGCATAAATACCAGTTAAAAGTAAACTTTCTTGCAAACTTCAGTTATGAATTTTAAGATCTGATTTACCTCATTTCTTAAATATAACGCATTCAAGGTTTTTCTTTTCTTACGATATTTTTGTGCCCTTCAAAATTTTTGTTCCAGCTGAAAAATTGCAGTAAATCATGCTTCAATTTTTTGGAAAATTAGTTTAAAGTAAATTAAAATATTCTTTTACTAAAATATAATTATTATCACTTTACTTTTTCATTTGAATTCAACTCTTTCTGTGCTTGTAGAATTTATGGGAATTGAGTAACAGTCACACTGAAAGAATATGCAATAGAACAGTTTGAAATTTTACTAAACTTGTATTTTAAAAAGGGGCCTGATGGCCGAGTGACTACCGGCCCACAGCTCGGTACCACAGGGTTCGAGTCTCGGCGGTGCCACGGATATTTGTAGTGGTTCGGAACCCACTTTAAATTGTATGTCCCGGGCTAATATGATCATCGGGATTTTGGTGTAGGGCTGACAACCCTATCCTGTAAAAAAGAAAATATCTCTAGAAAAGACAGACGGCCTTGGCCTCCCCCCCCCACATGGGGTTGTTGCGCCGATGATGATGTGTCTTAAAATGATTGCTTCTTTTCAAATATTCAATTATTTCAACTTTATTCACTGTTTCAAGTTGATCATGGGTGTTCTCTTGGTTATCGTCACCACTCAAGTGTAGACCAACTCCTTAAAAATACATAAGGCAGAATCAGTGAAAGTGAATATTGATTCTCCTATAATTAACTCCCTGGTACTAAAACCCATGGTGGACCAAGGCCGTCCGCCTACTGGCATATTTCGAGACAAGAAACGTTTTCTTTTTTTTACAAAGTAGGATTGCCAGCCCTACGCTCAACGCTCTACAGTCTTATTTGACCTTGGGGCTTGATGACCGAGTGGCTAGTGCTCTAGCGCTCGCTACCACAGGTTTTGGGTTCGAATCCCGGTGGTGCCATAGATGTTTGTAGTGGTTCGGAATTCACTTTACGCCGTAGATCCCGGGCTCATATGACCGTTGAGCATCCCAGTACCCAGTCAGCCTTCTCTCACCCACATCATTCCCAAACTGTAAAGATACAACTCAGCCTTAAGCACAATGATGTCGTATTGTGTAGTATTATTTTTAATATTAGACCTGGACCTACGGTTTAAAGTGGATCCAAAACGCTAGTCACTCGGCCATCAGGTCTCATTGATTGTTATATGGTACCCATTATTAAAAATTGGAGAAAAAAGAAACGCCAGCTGATTTTTGTGTATCACGTATTTTGAAAGTGCAGGCGTCTTTAGAAAAAACAAAAATTGTAAATTAATTTATTAACGTATTTTGAGAAATATTAAACATTTATTTGAAAATATCCATCTTTTTTTTCATGTATCGTATTTAAATACTTTGGCAGCAGATTTGTGGGAAATTTAATACATAATTTCGAGTACTTTTCTGTTAGTGGAGCGCCGGGAAGACATGTAAAATGCCGCCAAATCTGCGCCAATTTGTAATGTAATGAATCATTACGTTTGGCGCAATCGAAGATTCCGCCAAATTGCGAAAAACGATTGCGCACATTTTGCCTGGCATCCCGCTAACAGAAAATTCACTTTTGTTGTATTTTTTTATTACGCTTTTAGAAAATAAAAAATAAAAATTTCTGTTCTTTAAATATTTTAATCTGTAAAAATTTTATTCATCATTAACTATTTAAAGGGCAACTCAGAATGTATATATTCCAAATTTAGCTTTATTGAAAAAATTTAGAAATTGTTCATTTAAATAATAATAAATTTATTTATTGAAAAATAAAAGAAATTACATATTAGTTATAAAAATTAATGAATTATAAGGTTGCGAATTATTTATATTAATAATTGCTCTTGCAACAAAATCTGATAATATATATAACTATTTTGAAATTATAGCATATTTCTTAGATTTATTATTAAATTTCAAAATCCCTATTAGCAATCGACTAAAATGGAACCTAATCAATCACATTTTTCTGTTAATGGTATGAATCAATCTCTATAACAGCCGTGAGCTTTGATATAATGAAATTGTACACATGAATAAAGAAAATCGGATATTTAATAATGCAAAAAGTAGCAACAGTTTTGATCGATTACTGACCCTTTCGTGCTGAATTGATACTAAAATGAACGAGTGAGAATGAACGAGTTAGAATTGATACTAAAACGAAAACCCATCAAGACTGAGCTTGTAAAATAAATGGCGTTCTGGTCTTTGTTTCAGGGGGTCTCCAAACTTTTCAGCCTTAGGGCCATATTGTTTACTCCAGTAAGTACCAAGGGCCAAAAATCGTTTTAATTTTCTGCCAATATCTATAATTTCTAGTGTTTTAATGTGTTTTTTTATCCAAATTATTACAGCAACAATAAGCTACTCGCTGTTGCGGGCCAGATTGACGACACTGGCGGGCAGTAGTTTGGAGACCCTGGTTTAATGTATCTGGCAATATTAAAAATTGAATTTCTGTCAAAAACATCGATTGTTTTACTTGTATTTGAAATTGTAGTTTCGTAATTCGTTGGGGTTTTTCTAGAAAATCTAAATGCATTTTTTGAATTTTTGAAATTAAATTTTAAATTTTATTTCTGCTCTTTTAAAAATGTGTAATGTTTATTAGATTTGCACCGTTTTAAATTTATAGGAATAAAAAAAAATTTAATTAGAATTCGTTCATTTCAGTTGGCAACATCTTTGTAAATTCTTTGAATACATTAACAATTCTAATCCTTGATTTTTATCGTGAGTCTTACTCATGCAAAGAAACAAAATTCTTTCTTGTAAAATGTTCTTACTGTAAGTTTTGAAAAATTTCTGATTTTTCAGCTTTTTTTTTACCCAAAAATGTTTTGAAAAAGATACTTTTCATCAATTTTTTTTTAAAAACAGTTATTTGTTATACTTAAAATTTTTAATCGAAGTATTAAAAAATCGAAGGGCCGCATATAAAATTGCATAACCCCATAGCAGATTTAGACCCACTATAGACAGTTTTTGAGTGAAAAATTGAAATATAATGAGTTATTATTTTTGTGTTTACTATTGCTCTTATAAGTAAACGTAGATAATATAATAATAATGATACTAACCCTCACATTGTAAAGAAATATAGAACATTAAAAAGGAAATATAAAAAATATATAAATATAAACGAAATAAAAAAAATTAAATTATTTAAAAATATTTATTTTACAAGTGCGATATTTGTTTCTCCACTTCTTCACTTAGCTTTTGACAAATCAATCACAATTTGGGTATTTGCCCATCGTAATGGGTGTTGCAAGTTAGCGTCCGTTATGTCTAGCGTGTTTTGTGTTTGGTCATTTCATTTTTAAAAAAAAAAAAAAAAAAAACGATTCGCAGGTGTAAGGTGAATCAAAAGCGCTAACAACTGGAACTAAGAGTCTGGTTTGCTCTGCTATTAACAATCAACTGTGCGTATCTAGGGATGGCCACTGTCACTGAGGTCACTTAAAATGAAACATAGAACCTGTTATATTAGATATTCCAAGATGGGAGCGCATCATGAGTTCGCAGAATATAATTTATTTATTCTGCAAACTCATAAAATAAAACAGGCCATATCTGTCATGTATTTGCAAGAATATTTTAAAATCAAAGTTAATTTTATCTCATAATTTCGACAGTTAATTTTTGAATGTATGGATGCACACATAATTTATTTTTTTAATAGATTGTTTTTCACTACATTGGCCATTATAAAATAAATATATTTTGTAAAAGTGTGAGAAATCTCACTCTTAGGAAAAAAATATTCAAGGATAGTCGCACATGTTTAGAGAAAGCCCTCCCCCTTAGGCCCCTGGTTTAGAGGAATATTGAACCATTCTTCATGGAGATATTGTAAAAGTTCCTGGAGAGATGCTGATGGAAGATATCGATTCAGATTGATCGCTCTAAAATAGAACATAACGATTCGATGATATTGTGGTCGGGAGACTGTGCGGGACAAGGTAGATATTTTATTTAATCTTCTTCATCAAATCCTGATTGGACAGGTCTTGCTCATGAATAGGAGCATTATCATCCTGAAAATTCCATTTTTGCAGGAAACAAAGTTTATATCATAGGATGGACCTGGTCAGCTAAAACTTCTCTATACTTCTCTTCAGTTATGCTTTCCTTATCCAATCAATCATAATCCTGATTGATTGGGCCAGCAGAAAACCATGACATGGCTGCCCATACCATGAGAGATTCAACTCCAAGCTTGACAGTTGAAAGGTTGCAATCACGAACATACATTTGTGCAGGTCTCCATCAAACGTGCACCCGGCATGTTGTGGGGAAAAATGTGAAAGAGTTTCGTCTGAACATATAACTGTCTTCCACTTATCAATCGACCAGGTTTTGTGGTTATGGAACCATTGCAGACAATATGCACTCAAGAGCCAAAACATTATGACCACCTGTCAATAACGAGTTGGCCCGCCTTTTGGCCCAGCTTCACCCCGCCTTGGCATGGATTAATACCACCACTTAATACCAGTAAAATACCACTTCCACCTGATCACGTGCCTTCCACGTCATCCAGGCGAGTTCATTGCAAAATGTAGGGGTGCTCATAATGTTTTGGCTCTTGAGTGTAGTTATTTATAGATGTGGCAAGTGGCTTGGAAATTGCTGCTTTAGCGTAAATATCCTGTTTATGAAAGTGCCTTCTGTAATGATTGACACGGAGAATTCAGATGCTGATTGAGCTCTGCGCCACTTTTGCTGCAGCTGTTCTCTTTTTGAGACACAATCCGCTTCAATACCCGTCGGTCTCTTTCACTGAGTTTCTCTTTCCATCCATTATTTTGCTTTGCCGAACTTGTCTTGCCCCACTGTGTGTACGCTGTCATGATTTTAATCACCATACCTCTAGAAAAGCCTAAACATTTGGGATATTTCTATCAGTTATAGTCGGATTATAATTGATTGATATAGATGCATTATAGATTATAGTTTTACTCCTACAATTTGGTCTCTTTGAAGGTATGTGATGTCTTTACATTTGACAAAAGTCCAAGACGTATACAACTTCATTGAAGCTACCTCAGTCAGTCTTTTACAGTTTATCGGAGTACCTTGTGCCCAGGAGGCCTTAAACTCCTATCTGGTCAAAATGAGTACATGGCGATAAGTAGGAGAAACATGGTTATCAAAAAACAGGAAATAAGTAGTTAAGGAAAATGTCCCCAAATTCAAAATGTTAAGAAAATGAATAATATAAAACAGTAAAATAGCAAATTAAAAGAGATTCCACAGGAGGATAGGGTAACCGCTGAAGCTACATCATACTACCATGATCTATACTTTTTATATTACAAAAAAAAAAAAAAAAAAAAATGGTAGCTAGGATTGCATTTTAATGCTTACGAAGCGCATTCTTAAATGTCACTTTTATTCACATGTGTTTTCATTATTTTTATAACCACCTGTATATCTATCATCATTTATTGTTTACTTCTTTATTGTCGTCTTATTTATTTATTATTTGTATTTTTTTTTTTTTTTTTTTTTTTTTTTTTTTTTTTTTTGTATTTTTTTATTGTTATGAGCAATAAGCATCCTTTAAACAATATTGCTGAAAGTAAAAATAAAAAAAAAAATTAAAAAAAAAAATTAATTAATAAATCTATTGTAGTTGTAAGCTTTTCATTGCACATAATAATTTTTTTCTAAGATATATTAAAAATAATTTTTTTTTTTTTTTTTTTTTTAATCTGAAAGATTTAAAATATATAAGTTTTTGGGAAATTTAAAAAGTTTGAAAAATTACTGTGAAGTGTTGCTTAACTTTACAATGGTAAATATTTTGATTGCCTTTCCAATTAGACTTATTTCAAAATATCAGATTAATAAAAAGTTAAGTAGCAAATTTTTGTTATGCGACTGTTTATTTTGCAAAATTACTGCGACGACATTTTTTTTTCTTATAATGATATAAATATCGTTCTTAAAGGGAAATCTTATCATAAAATTTTTACCTTTGAACTGATTTTTTAGCTTAATTTCTATTTAACAAAAATAAGCATTATATGCTAACTTAGCATGTAATAAAATGCTGAAAATGCGTCTGTTCAATTGATGGAATTAATTATATACAAATAAATGTCTATGAATCCAATTTTGCGATAAATATTTCAAAATTTCATTCGAAATTTTCTAACCTAATTTTTGCTATTAGACCGAGTAACTATCGCTTGAAAATTGGCAAGCTGCCAAGTCAGGCGAATTCAAACACAATGGTGCAATAGGGGAAAGAAAGGAAATTTCAGAGGGTTTAATTGCAATAAATTTAATTTTAAATTTTAATAATTAAAATTTTAAATGGCATAGTATTGAAAGAAAAATTAAAATACAAAAATTCCCAGTAGTTATTAAATTTTAGTTCTTCAAAAGTTGTTCTGCCTCTTATCCATCTGAATAGCACCCCTAACAAGTAATCGATTAGCCCATTTCCGCTTTTTAACCGGATGTTTACCTTTTCACGGAATATGCTCGTAAAGTAGACATTGTTTACATTTAATAATACTTGTTTTTCCTTTACAAATAATAATTGCATGACATTGTACAAATTTATAGATCTTGTTGTCTTCCATTTTTAAAATTTAGAAGAAAAAATAATTATTTTATTTAATCATTAATAAAATCTTCAAATCATGATGATATAAATAAAATTCCTTTATTTCATTATTAATAATAACTAAAATAGTAACTTTTTAATAAAAAAAAATTGAACATAATAACATAATAAACAGCGAAAGCTATTTTCCAGAAGATGAACAGAATGATTATATATTTTTATAGAATGATAAATATTATTTTTTTTTAAATCTGGAATTTAACAAATCAATATGAAAAAGTTTAGTTTTGTGATGAATTTTTTCGTTTTTATTCAATTAAAATTGTGAGATGTTCTAAAATTCTTCTTATCTCAACGAATTTATCATGTGCATTGTAACGTGTCGGCCTAATAACGCTTCAAGAAGAGGATCATTTCTTAGTTCATGGATACACTTTTTACTTTTTATTTACAAGCATTATGTATACGCAGATACAAAATTGTGGGTTATTATACAAAGAAATGGAAATTAAAAATTAAAATTTGATCACAAGCTACAAAGATTAATTCATAAGTGCAGTTCACTCTAAAGGTCGGAGAATTTAGAGTTCTCCAGTATATGTCGAATCTAATTGGTTAGCCTGCTGCAGACCATTTCACACGGTGTGATTCCCGAAACCACAAGGAAACTTGGGCAGTGTATCACTGTTCACTTTGGAAACAGGCAGAAACCCTGGATTCAGTTACTTCAGAGAAAAAAAAAAGGAAAACAACACTTCTTGGTCTTAGATGCCTTAAGGCAATGACTGCACAGACGTCACGATCAGGGGGCGCCTGTAACTGGAAGATAAGCCACGGACGCGGAGTAACAATGCCCCCGCAAATCTACGATCCTATTAGACCGGGACCTACTTTTTAAAATGGATTCCGAACCACTACAAACAACCATGGCACTGCCGGGATTCGAACCCGAAACCTGTGGTACCGAGCGCCAGAACAAGCCACTCGGCCATTCAGGCCCTATCTACAACAAAGAAACGAAAGCTTTTCGTTTAACGTCACTTTTAAATATTGAAATAACTCTCTTAGTTCCGAAGAACTAGCGCGTTATTCTTTGAGTCTGTGCATTAAATTGCATCATCTTAAAAATATTATTAAAAGTAGAAAAAGTCGTCAGGACAATTTTGTAATAAAATAGTTTTCATTTTGTCTTCGAGAGAATGGCAACAGCAAATACGTAATTGCGCGTTCATGGAAAAGAATAAAGAAGCTATTCTACTTGGAACTTGGAGGATTGTTTATTGATAAAATTAGAAGATATTTTGAATGTTTTTACCTAATATGACTTGAAACTTAAGAAATTGGATAAATTTCTAAATGCAAATCACAGAGTCGTTTATGGCCTTAAGTCAGTCAAGTCACGTTCTGTCCGTATTAATTACGGATTCATGGCAAAAATTATGTATTACAGAAGAGGGAGAAATTACGGATTACTATATTAAAAAAATTAAAATGTTTCGTGGCAATTTTTACAATTTTTTTTACGTTTTAATAAGATTGTTATATTTTCTGATGCTATGATTATTTATGAACTCTACTGAAACTTCTCTCATATGAAAAAGATGGAATTTAAAACAAAAATTAAATCTATTAAAAAAATTCAAGATAGAAACAGGAATATTTGATGCAGAATTAAATTTACATAATATTATTAATTTTCAAGCTTGAATTCAAAACTTTAAGTTAATATATTAATCATGGGTCATATATGTTGCAATAGAGTTAAGTAATATCAACCCTAAAGTTTCTGTGTCTACACCGGATGCGGGCACATAAATCCTTAAGCTGAGAAGTCCTACTTCCACTGGACTCGAAGAGTGAGAACACTCTAAATTCATTACTTGGTTTTGTTCATTTCAAAATGAGGATTCAGTGTAGCTGGTCTTCCGTAGTGAACACTGGATAACGCTGAATATACTAAATATTTTATGTTCTAGTGGTGAATAACTCCAGGTTCGCTCATCGCTTAAATGTTTATGCCTGTAATGGAGGGCATAAACTCCGAAATGCCATCACAAAAGATGCTAATTCAAAATTAGGATGGCACAATATAGATGTGGTGGCACAATGCGTTTCTATATTAAAAGAAATACAAACACTCAAACTATGTGTTTTATAGTAAATATAAAACATCGATGAGTTTATTATCCGTTCGCTATCCATTAGATTTAATAAAGCAGCGAATTTTGTATTTAGGTAGTAAATAAAAACCCATGCACACATGTTTATGTGTATCTAATCCTCAGTGTTCTGCAAGGAGAACATCCTATGAATACTGGACAACTCATGGATGGAGGGAAAGGGACAGTTTCTGTTGGGATGGAACAGTAGGTAGAAAAAGTGGTTCCGTGTCTCTGAAGAAGGAGGGCAGTGCCTTTCCGGAGGACTTTTAGGGGAAGCAGCATTTGCGTATCGTATGGCAGGAAAACTCCCATCGTCCTCGGGTGGGAAACAGTGTCTACAACAAAGTCGCCAGCGGATTGAACCTCATTCTAATGACCAACGGCGCACGTTTTACTGAACCACAAGTCGGGCTAAATACAAAATAATAAAATAATAATAATAATATTAATAAAAAAAAATAATCATTTTTAAATTTAAAAAAAATAAAAAAATATGACTCGCGCACGGCGCCAAAATTTCGGGTTGGAGTCCCGGTGTTGCCATGGATGTTTGTAAAACTTTAAAAAATATGACTCTAAGAGCGTTGGGCGTAAGGACTGAACTGACAACCCTATTAAAAGAAAACATCTCCTGTCTTGAAATCTTTAAATAAGCTCAAAAAATGATGATGATGATTTTATAAATAAAATTTTAAAATAATAAAAAATAAAAATATTTAAAAATTTTTTTAATTCATGAAAATTTTTTATCTGAGATTGTTTATATTTTTTCACTACCAATAAACAGCATTATTATTATTTTTTTCTTTATTTATGCGCTTTATTCTGCATTATTTATTTTTAAAAAATATAAGTTTATTTTATTAATGATTATGTGATTATGTTTTTATTACTTCATTATGGAAATACTTGCGACATCTATCATATTTTCTTCAAAAACAATGTAATTGCTATGTTATTATTATACATAAGACCCATTCAAATTTTACTGAAGGAATCCGCACTTGAATAAAAACGAAATAATCTGCCATTACTATGCCCATAAAAAAAATATCAACTGCATTAATGAAATAAGCACGGGCGGTAGGCAAAGGGCGAAGAAATAAAGAAAGGCATTTTAGCCTTTTATGCTTTACGTGTTTGTGGAAAGTAGTGTCTTGACCCACTCACATAATTTATACACGAACAATATATTCTGGCGGCATTTTCTTTTCTTTTTAAGTGTGGAACTCGGAATCTTGTCACGTGCTGTTATGACGTCACGCGAAAACAGAAACATGCAAAAAGTCAGTTTTTATTTTATCTTCTGCGCGAACCGAGTGAACGTCAAAAGTGAAGTTTCCTGCTGAAATTAGTTGTTGTTCTTGCAGAATTAACTGTGTTTATTCGGAAAGATGGCTTCGCTCTTTACGAAATGGTTGCAGAAAGTTATTGTTTTGGCGAAGCAGTTTTTAAAAGTGGTTGAAAAGAGTTGTGAATTATGGTAATTATTATCACTTCTATATGATATTAATTAATTTTTTTTATTTAAATTTAAGTTGATAGTTTACAAATTAGTATTTAGAAGTTTTTAGTATAATAGTAGACGTGATATAGAATTCTAAATAATTGGAAGAATTTTAGAAAATTTTTAATTCAGAATTTTAGAATTCTTAATAATAATTCTAAAATTCTTGTAAACTTTCAAATCAAATTAAAAACTAATAATTAATAATTAGTTTCTAATAATTAAAGTAATTATTAAATTGCAAGAAATCTTAATTTCTATAAAATTGAAAATAACCAATAAAGCTTCCAGCTCTCCAAAATCGTGAAAACTGATTTAAAAATACAGGTATGATAACATCGGAAAAAAAAAAATTTAACAATTAAGTTAAAATATCTTTTTGTTTTTTATACTGCACTTAATGTAGGTTTTGAGGTAGTTAGATTGTAGATTATTTTAAATATATATATAGCAATTTGAGTTTCTTAATTGCTTTAATAATCATTACAGTTTATATATATTTGAAAACTATGCTCAAAGGGATACATGTTTGCAAACAGCGGAGATAAAATATTTTTAAATATTTAAGGAGATGCATAAATGTAGAAAAAGATTATAAATATTTTTTTTCTGCATTAAGTGTATATGAATTTTTGCCAAATAAAATTCTTCTGTGATTTATATTTTTACATAAATAGCAATGTATTCTTATTAAAGAGCATCGTTTCTTCTTGCACTTCTAACTTTAGTAAATTACTATTTCGAATAATATACCTAACTGTGAAAGTTTTCAAATCTGTTACAAATTGAAAACTATTGCTTAATTTTTGATTGTTTAAAATATTCACTGATTACCATAACTGATATTAAACTGATTAGCAAATTACATTGATTTTAATGGTTTTAATTACAGCAATTTTAAAACTCATCTTAAACTATACAAGACAGCAAAATGACATCTAAAAAAATGTAATCGGATTCTAAATTTAAATTTGTTATGTGTGAACAAGCTCATTTCCATGGATTGCATGTGAAAGACCGTAGTTGTATGTAATTTCATAATGTCACAAATCGTTTAACCTATTGAAAATACAGTAATTAATGCTTGGCTTAGGCGTTACACAATGACGTGTAATATTAGATTTGTTTTAAGAAACCAGAACCATCAATCGGGTTCTATAACGACCGGAATATTTGAATCGTTTGTAAGAGTAAAATCAATTTTTTATTATCTTCTACTGCATTTTCAATCAATATTCTAGTTAAACAATCAGTTTGAATCTATCTTTACAACTGTATTTTAATCTCTCTTTTGTTGATGTCGCTTTCGCGAAATTCATCAAATTGATTGAAATCATTTCACCAAAATGTTTGGAAAGCAAATTTTTGCCCACGTTGTACAATTCTGTTTTATTTTAGATCTTCATTTTTTTTTTTTGGCGATATCAGATGCCTTACACCGAACATAGTCACACATAAAAAAAAAGCCATTTTTAGCCAAATTAAAGTCCTTAGATCAAACCATTATTATTCCAATTTAATATTCGCATTACATAAAATTTTAATATATTAATTTACGCAATATTAATAATAATAAATATTATTAATTTTCGTAAATCTAATGCTATGCGTATATTAATTTTAATATACGCATAGCATTAGATTTACGAAAGTTTTAAGTTACAAGATCTACAACCAATTTGATTTAAATCTAAAACTTATGCAAGATTAATTGACTTTAGAATCTATTAAACCAAAGTGTTTGAGGGATACTGTCTAACCGATTTAATTTTTGTTGTATAAATTTTCGAACAGATCAAGTCGACCTATGACTTTTCAACATTTAAATAATTGTAATGCTCTTTCTCGGTATGAGAGCATGGTCAAAAAGTACTAGAGAGCCCATTAACCAAAGTTTTTAGGCGCCAACGTTCGGCGTTTGTAAAAATAAATAATAAATACTTGAGTACATAAGTTACCTATAGAACAGTACCACTAAAAACCACAGCTTTTGTCTTCGAAAACATTGAAGGAAACATTGTGGCGCCACATGCGGTCTATGCAAAATGATCTTCAACAGAAACAGTGGTAATTACATGCATGATATTTGCATAAAAAGAAGATCAAATCAAACCATTTTTCAAATCGAGCAGTACGTGCTCGCGCCAAACTCAAGCTAATTGCATACGATCCAACAGATTTGTACCCATAAAAGTGAGCTTAGCATGTAGACGAGTAACTAAGTCTCATTCTGTAGTAATTAGAATTCTAGTCCCCCCCATTTCTTTCAGATGTCGTCTTAGGGGAAAAAAATCAAAGAATTCATATCTGGTGTAATGACGAGAACACAATGGGACCTTGCTGATGACATTGGCTTTGGATGGATAATGATAGACTCCTGCGCAATTGGTAATGTCTCCACACTGAGGGTAGCTAAAGTTAATTTCATGAACGGAACAACTATAACTATGAAAGATCGGCATTACTTTCAAGCATTATGATCCCAATAACGACTGTTCAACTGCATAACAATCACGTTCCATCCTTCATTAAATTGTTCCATCAGGCCTAAGAGTGCTGTTTTTTATTTTAATTTCCTTAAATAGGGGTTCGAATCCACGTTAAACTGTAGGTCCTGGTCTAATTAGCCCAAAGTGGGATAAAATGACCGTAGAGCGACAAACCAAATATCAGAGTACAGAAAACAATTTAAACTATTCAATTTGGTAAGAAATGATACTGTTCTACCAGCTATTCAACGGAAAAGTAAACATCCAGTTTAAAGGCGAAAATGGACAAATCTATTATTTGTTAGGTACTAGTCAGATATAAGCGGCTGAAAGCAATTTTGAAAAAAAAAAAGTTAAAACTTTATCGTTGAATTTTTACATCTATTTTTTGTCGATATGATGTATTTTAAAATTTTAATTATTAAAGATTAACATTTTTTATCATTTAAGCACCTCCTAAAAGATCCTTCTCTCCTATTGCAACGCTGTGTTTCAAACTGCCCTACTTGGTTACTTTCTAGTTTTCTATCAACAGCGTTGTAATAGGAAGAAGTCGCTTGCTAGTTTCCTCATTCAGTAGCTAGGCTATTAAACTGTTAAACATGCAACAAATACATAAATAGCTGTTAAATTAACGGTTGGAAATACTTTCCAAATTCAGAATCAAGAAAAATATATCTATTTGTAAAAGCAGCAGTTACAATTGCCGACATCGAATTGTACAGTAAGAATGCGCAAATCGCACCCACCTCCTCATATGTCCTCAGTATTACTAGAAAAACAGCATTCGTAATTCTTAAATGTTTTTCAGATTTTCATGAGAGATTAAAAATGGGAACCCATCTTCAGTTAAATAATAAAATTAAACACTTAAACATTGTATTCAATGCTTTATTTTCTTGTAAACTATATCGATCCTTTGTTAATCATGTGCTAATTTGCGCATACATCTTTCTGTCTACGATATTCATTTACAAAAACATGTTCCATTTTGAAATTCGCCAGAGGAAAATATATATATCAAAATGCGCAAGCTGGTTTGATCATCAAATATTCCCGAGAATTTTTCGATGGATATTTAAAAAATTCGATAAACTAGTTATTTTTGCTCTTGGTTACTATAAAATTGGACTAAAAATAAAATACTGAATGTAATGTCTTCCATTAAATTATTCACTATTTTTATATTATATTACATATTTTTTAATATATATATATATATAGAGAGAAATATATATATTTTACATAATCTTCGAATATTTTTTTGTGCAGTTCTGTTATCAAGTTGCAATAAGTTCAATTCCATTTCTACAAAGTCTTCAAATTTATGTAACTTTTGTCAAGAGATATTTAAAATATTTGCATCTTTAATTACGGTACATTTTTATTTATATATATTTTTGCACTAATCGTGATGATAGTCTGTTAGTACATAAAAAAAATTCACGAATTTATGGGCATTGAATGTCGGTTGTAATTTTCCTCATACAAATACTACCAAAAAAAGACTCTAAACAAATAAAATAGAAAACGCTGATTCTCCAGCAATCATTAAAATAAATACAAAAAATATATTTGCTGTTCAATTTCCTGACTAAAAAAAAAAAACTATGTCTTCACTTTAATTACATATTTGTATTGTACAAATTTTTAAAACAAATTTGAGGATGATGAAAGAAGTACTGAATCTATGGTGGACAGAAAAGACAAACTATTTTTTCCAATTCTGCTGAACTTCAGTTGAAGATTGATGAAAAATAGTTTTTCACATTTTGTAAATCATTTCTACGAAGTCCACAATGATACTCAACTCTTCAAGTTCAGATAAAGTGAATTTTAATTCCATTTTTCAGAAAAATATAAGGAGGAAAAAAAAAAAAAATCATTGGATTAGCAAATTTCTACACTTTCGTAGACTACCATAGCTTCCTTCATTTAATAATTTTCGAAAATTAATTTTTGGAGCCTAAATACAATAATATACAATAAATAGCTTTATACTTTTTTATTAAAAATTCAAATATTTTTTCAAGTATCTAAAAGTTCTCGGTAAAAGATGCTAAATCATGATAATGCTAGTAAATCTGCCAAGTAAAGGATAAATTGAATGAATTATTATTTAAAGGATTATTCCAAATTATAATAATCTTCCTGCTCATTCTCTTCAATTGAGTTCACTTTTGTATTTTACCATGAGCAGCAATAATTATAGTTTTTGGAGAATTTACAGATTAACAGTACACTAAATCCACCAAAATATATCCATACAAGAATAGGAAATACACAAATCTAGTTTCATTTATGTTCGGAAGCCATATTTCCTACGAAAGCTATAATATTCACTACTTCTCAAAAAGTTAAACTGCTTTATTTTCATAAACTAATCCATCTCATTTTTTTCATCATAATTAAATTTCGATATTTATGGAAATAATTTAGTGTTTTTCATCGCAGCAACAATTAAAGATGGAAATCCAGATTCTCACAAATATTGAGATCAACTTTCTTCGAGTAGCGTTCATAAAATACAACACTGGCATATCAACTTGTGATGGGAAATTATGTAAACCGAATTGTAGTAAAACATTTAAACTTTATAATTTTTATTGCTTTGAATCAATTGCTTACCTTAAATTTTCAAATGTTTTCCCTATTTTAATGAAATAAAAAAAGGACAATTCTTTTAAAGTTTTGAATTCTAGATAAATATAAATATTGACTATAAATAGTTAAAATTACGATAATTCTTTGAGTTTCAACAATATATTCTAAATATTCCAACACTACATTATATTTTCAATCAATAGGTATACTTCTGGTAGATGGAGTAGACCTTACAATACAAAAAAAAAAAAAAAAAAAAAAATTTTTTTTCTATTTGGAAATATATTTACACAATTTTATAGATCATGTAAATATTCCCGTATTTATAAATTCTCACAATTATAGATTTTATAAGGATCCACAAAATGAATTGTAATCAATGAATAAACGATTTAGGCTTAAGTTATGAATTATGGATGACAGATTTATTTATATTAAAAAAGAGATGGAACTTATATTTTCTTATTAAAACAGTAAGATGACCAATATGTATAACACTGCTGTCAATTAAAATTGCTACACCATGAAGGCTTGCACACAACAAGAAATTGAAATGAAACGTACAACTTGTTGGAATATGCAAATAATTAACATTTCAGAGCGTATTCGCAAAGTAAGTAGGAATAATGTCACTTACAACTTTAAAATGAAAGATTGTAAAGATTTCTCGAACTGAAATGTGCCCATTTTAGTTGCTTGAGTAAAAGGCTTGTTGGTCTCTGTAAAAATAGAGGCTTGCTCACAAGCACATGGCAGGGTGTAGCCTACAGGAACTGCAATTCATTGTTCACGTTGGTGGAAATTTCATGATTGCAATGAAAATTAGGGAATCGATGACTCCAGGATGGCGATGCAGAATGCCATATGGGGTACTCGGTCATTAATGTACAAGAATACAGACGTATCACGACCCATAGTGGGAATTTTTTTTGAGAAGCACCAAGTATCAACATGGAACAGTACGATGATATTTGCAACACCAGGATTGTCAGTACCATAGTCGTTGCCTCGATTTTCTTTGATGATGCAGGTGCATTTAGAATGGTGTTTTCAATGATGAACATGGATAGTCGGCATATCGTTTTTAAAAAAAAGAAATGCTGCTCGGCGAGTTCTGTTCTGTATGAGCATCAAGATGGCTGTATATGGAGACATCAAGGGAAATAACCTTTTTCACTATTTCTTCATCAACGTCTTACAGGAACAGGGGTTGATGGGGTGTTATGGAATGTCATTGTTACATATCCGTGTCACATGTGTTCGTACTTCGGTAATTTAGACAACTGTCATTACATTTCTGATGTGCTAAATCTTGTACCTATACTTTATCTTAGATATAAATGATTGTGTGAATGTCTGTCACGCTATTTTTTAATAAGATTGCATTACTGCAAGCTACCATTGCTTTTCTGATTTTCCTCGATATAAAGTATTTCATTACTATCCTGGTCAACACTTTCTCCAGATCTGTAACCATGTAAGGATTTCTAGCAATCTGCCACTCGTTTGTTAGTAAATGGTGGAACTTTGGTATCGCGTTGTAGCCACAAGGAATATTGTATCCATACCTGTCATTCAATTCATCCGTTAATTTGTATCTGCCATTTGACTATAGGCTTAATTTAATTAAAGATGTAATTATTGCAAGAGACTGTTGTTCTTGTTACTCGTTTCAGAAGGATCTTTACATCGAAATAAATAAGTTTAATCATGTCTTCCTCCCACTATATTATATGAGAGCAACAAATATTTTTGCTATTTTCCTTTCTAATGTAACAATTTTAATGGCCAGCAGTGTTCTGCTTATAACCGTTTGATTAGTTAAAAATGTATATAAATCTATACAGATACATTTTTTTTTCTAATAATCGAAAATAAAAATTTGAACGTGATATTTATTATCTCTTTACTAACGGCATCATTAATTGAGGATATTATTGATATTCACTTACGATATGAGCTATTAAGCAAAATTCTTAATTATAGAACAATTTTGTTCTGCTAAATTTATAAAATATATTCTTACAATTCCCTGTTGAAAATTTAAAAAAAAAAAAAAAAAAAATCTTCTTACTTTTTTAAATGCTTTTACTGGACAATAGTTTCCCGTGTTCTCTGTCCACAAACCATAATTCATTCCCCTTTTTTAATAGCATTCTTTTAGAGCCGGGTTGCGCTTCACGTTTCACGTCGGAAAGATTGATAGAAGAGAGAAAAAAAGTGTAATTTCCAAGCTCTCGTAATGAGAGATTTGAGTCTGGCTTTTATAGCTTTTTATCGATTGTTGCATGCTTGGCTGGTTGAAGTGAAATTTTGCAAGTGTATCATCTGAAAATTCGCATTCTTTACTGGCACCTTATTGAAGACGCTATATGTTTTTCTCTTTCAAAATATGTTTCTACTGGCGACTATCCAAAATTTACCTGAGGTGCATCAGTGCATCTACACCAAATCGTACTATTAGGTTCAAATTTGGGGAGATTAGATCTAGGACAGAAAAAAATGCATCCTGATTCTTGTGGACTTTGTATTTACATTAAAATGCTGCAACTCCATAGAAGCACAATAGCAAAAGAATGGTAAGTGATCTAATTCAACAATAAAGCTAGTTTCACTAGAATATATATAAAGACATTCTTTTTACGCTTCAAGGATCGATAATCTAGTAGCCCACTTGCAATCTGCTTGAATGGGCTTATGCGCAGTGTGGTAGCTGCGAATCGGCACATAAAGTAAAAAGCTCTAATTCTGCTACCGTACGAGCAGCACATTATCAAATATTTATTAAATAATTGATTTGGCGTTATTGTTAATAAATTTTATTTTTCATAATGAAAGAAAGTTTTCAGCAATGGTGGAATGGCGACACTAATGACCGGTAAGAGACGAAAGTTTTGTTTTCGGTATGCTAGGATCAAACTATGTGTTGATCATGTATCCGCCGGCTTCTAGTATTACGTACGATAGATATTTATTTGTCAAGTTAATTGACTGAATTATATTTTCAAATTTTTTAAAAATTATTGGTACTGTTTTTGACAGTTTATTTTTTGTATTTTTTTTTTTTCAGCTTGAAACACGTGAAGATGGTCGTGCCGACTATTGTCATGTTTGGAGTAGTCCCTCAATATTTTCTTATTTGGATTACATGGAGATTTATGTCATGTTTACTCCCAAGTTGGATTTATCAAGCGGGCGATGATATCTACTATACTGTGTACCAAAAATTTGTGCTTTTCTTCTTTGAACATATAACCGGAACTAAAGTAAGTTGATGAAGACATCATTTGAAGTAGTAAATTATGCCAATAATTTCTGAAATAAATCTTATCAAGTCTAAATTTGTGAAAAATAATTCTACTTTAGTTTTAACAAGTTTCATTAAATGAGTGAAATTTTTTTAGTTATGATTATTTAATAGAATTAGATGGTTTTCTTTTATATACATTTCTCCCTCATTGATTTTTCAGAATGAGAAAGTTAATATTTTAATTTTTATTTTACATTTAAATTTAATTATCAATGATAAAATTAGTAGAACCATTAGGTATTTTAGTTTAATTTTAAATTGTTTGAAAAAACTTATTTGATTAGATATTTTATGTTAACTTATGCTTGTATTTCTTTCAGTTATTTCTGTATGGGAACTTAGAATTTGTTTCAAAAAAAGAAAGAGTAATTTATATTAGTAATCATCAAAGCACTGGTAAATTCATTTTATTTTTGTATTTGATCTTTTTATTATTTTATTTAAATCCTTGTACATATTCAATGTTTATTATGGTTTTTGCTTTAATTTTTCAAAGCATTTTTAGCACTTACAATAAATACAGCATTTATTTTCTCAATTATTAATACAAATTATAAAATTTAGAAATGAAAAGTTAATGTACATGTAAAACATGTTGTACTTTCTTTAATTTTCAATTATATTAATAGCTACATTGATAAAGTTTTGTCATAGAATCATGATTTAGTTAGAATAATTTTTCTTTTTAAAGAGTGCTTTTGATAAGACTTAAAATTTTATTTTAAATTAAGTTGTAAAGAAAACTAATATAACTTTTAACTATTTTACATGGCAATGATAGAAAAAGTGCATTTTAAAAATTATACTGATGATATATTTGTGAAAATATAATAGAAATTATAACTGTTTTAGGTAATGATTTATCAAATATCTATGCAACTTATTTATAATAATTTTTTCTAATAACTATTGTTATTAGAAAAATGTAAACTATGCATTTTTTATAATTCTTAATATGTAAACGCATTTAGAAATTTGCAATATTCCTAACATTTTTTTTTTTTTCATAATAAGTCAATTTTATGATTACATATTAAAATCATAATTTTAAATTTCATATTATGACTAAAAGTATTTCTTAAACTAATTACATGTTTAGTAAATATAATTTACAAAAATTATCTATTGTCTTTTTATCCTAGATATTAAAATATTATTAAATTAACGAGTATTTAATTTGCATTACTTTTCTAATTAATGTTTTTTTGAGGTTTTTTTTATTTATGTGGTCATATGTAATATTCAAATGACTACTTTATATTTTTTCAATAAAAAAAAACTAATTAATATGTTTTTTGAGGTTTTTTTATTTATGTCATATGTAATATTCAAATGACTACTTTATATTTTTCAATTAAAAAAAAAAATTAAAAGGAAATTTGGAACACATCATTCAATAAGTCTCTGATCTAACACATATATGACAACACTGCTGATTTCTGAAACCCATGTGATTTCTGGATAGTAGCATCCTTCAAACAATACATGCCAAAATTTCATGACATTCTGATAATTAATTTACAGGTTACAGTGGTTTTAATGACCTCAGTTTTGTAATTTTCAAAACAATGGATAAAAATGAAATTTATGTGCTGATTAAAAGTTGTTTTTTGATGAAGGGGAAATACTGTTGAATCCAAGCAGTAGCTTGATAAGCATTATGGAGACTCTGCACCAGGGAAATCAACTATTATTGCTGGTATGCTGAATTTAAACTCTGTGGTATAAACACTGATGATGCTGAATGCTCTGGTCGCCTGAAATCAGCAATTGTTCTGTAAAACATAAAGTCCACAAAAAGACCTTAAAGTGTAATTGTGTGACATATCTGATACCTGAAAGATATCAGAAGGTATTTACAATTTTACAAAAAAATTTGGGCATGCATAAGTTGCTTTCAAAGTAGGTGCCGCATTTACTCATACCAGATCAAAAACAGCAATTCGTTGACGATTCAGAGTGCTGTTTGTAACTGTTCAAGCAAGATAAAAATTATTTCTTGTATTGGTATGTGACAATGGATGAAACATGAATCCACTACTACATACCTGAATCAGAATGATTATCAGCTGAGTGGACAGCAGCCGGTGAAAATTGTTCAGAGTGACCAAAAAGTCAAAAGTCAGCTTGCAAGGTTATGGTATCCGTATTTTGGGACATGCATGGTATTTTGTTCCTTGACTATCTTGAGAAAGATAAAACTATCAATAGCGAATATTGCAGGTCATTATTGGATTGATTGAATGTAAAAATTAAGAAAAAGTGTGTTTCACCAAGACGATGCTCTTGTCTTAAGTCGATGAAAACGATTGTTATAATAAAGGAATTATGCTTCAAATTGCTTCCTTATCCACTGTACTCTCCAAATCTGGCTCTATGCAATTACTGTTTTTTTTTTGCAGACATCAAAAAGGTATTCCAGTGAACGAAATTTTGCTCAAATGAAGAAATGATTGCTCTAATTGAAGCCTATTTTGAGAGCTAAGATGAATTGTTGTACAAAAAAGGCATTGGAAAGTTAGAGGAGCATTGGAATGAATGTATCATTCTTGAAAGAGAGTATGTTGATGAATAAAGTCTAAAAAAAAAAAAATGTTTTGCCTAGCTAGACTGGAGACTTATTGCATGATGTGTAATATATATATTATTTTTTATACATTTTTTTTTAAAAATCATTTCAATAAATCTACTTGGAAATATATATGGAAAGAAACTTGTTCATAAAAAAACAATACGATTTGTTAAGGAGTTTACTTAAATTGTACATAAAATATTATCTAGATCTTTAATAACATGGTAAAATGGAAATATTTCAGTAAGAATTTAGAAACTAGTTTTAATTTAAAGATTGTAATCTTATTCATTTTCCTTCATTTTATGTATTTGATTTATTTTTATATTGTGTGCTGTGCAAAGTCTTATTTTGTAAAAAGAGGAATTTTTTTTTTTGTCCGAGGTAAATATAAAATTTTCTGTAAATTCATACCTTAAATTGTTTCGATTAAAAAGTTTTTATAATATCAGTTTTTTTTTTAAGGTGGATTCAGTTATTTTCTTCAATGGAAATTTATTTCCATTATAAATTATATATGTTTTCCAAATGTTGTAATTTCTGATTTAAAGCATAAGCCTTCTGAAGAAGTATAAGATCTAAATTTGCAATGCCTAAAAAAATTGAAAATGGGAGATAATTATATTTCATATAATAATGCCATTTGTTTTTCTTTACTTGCAGTAGATTGGGTAATTGTCCATATGATTGCTGACCGACAAGGATCCATCGGACATGTAAGATACGTTATGAAGGATTCGTTACAATTAGTTCCTTTGTATGGATTTTATTTTTATGAGGTGAGACCAAAAACAAATTGCATTAACTGTTCAATAAAATTTAGTAAGTGCTGATGCTTTTGAATTCTACATGTATTGTGCATGTATCTACGAAATAATTTTCAGCCAGCTTTTGTTTATTTTAAATTTTTTTTGTTTGTTTAGCATTTTATTTTAATAGAATATGCATTATAGAAATTTTTCTGAGTTATCAATATAAATAATGAGAAATGTGTTTCTATAATTTTTTTTGTTGTAAGTAAAGAGCTTAAGATCTAGTGATTAGGTTAATATTATTGAGAATGTAAATTTGGTTAAAGTAATGTAGGTTAATTATTATAACAAATCTATGATTGTTATGAATTTTATAAATTATGAATATTTTGAAATTTCAGTGTAATATATTTTTAAACCATCATGCAAATTTAAAAAAATTACTTGACAAAAATTTGATTTATTGTTTTTTTAAGTGTATTTTTTCCTTGATAAAAAAATATATATATAATTGAATAGTTTAAAATTATTCTTCTTAAAATATTATTTGAATTAAAATTACTTTTTCAATTACTACTTCTTTAATTAAGATAATTAAATTGATATTCTTAATCTAATTCCAAAAATGATGTTTTTCAATTACTCTACTCAAATGCCCTTTCTAGTTCCAAATATCCAGAATAGAGTTTAATGCAGAAATAAACTCTTTGCTTCATAATTACTTTCTGTGCCAAACCACCCTTATGGCATTAATAGTCAGGCTGTTTTCGGGTAAAAAGTGAAAATGCAAGAGTTTTCCCAGGAAATCAACTTTCACAAATAGTAAAAGTTGATTTTGCAAGGTTCAAGGTCGTGGTACGCAAGTCCACATCTCTATTTGGGTGCTGGATAGGCTAATCATTTTCACTTATAATAAAATCATTAATTTTCTAAAATTACTGATAATCATAGTAAAAATATTTGTAAATAAAAATTATTAAAGTAGTTAAAATTAAAAGGTAGTCATTTGCAAATTTTCTTCTTATTATTATTGTTATCCAGAAATCGTATTAGCTTTGAATTTTATATGATGCTGGAAATATATTTGTATCTGGATGTTTAGCTGTACTGTCTATACATTTGAAGCTTTTTAAAATTTTGTAATTTAAAAATGATCATCTTATTTCAAAATGAATAATTTAAGATTAGTATTCTTTGTAAATACAGGTAAAAAGAACAACAGGACAGAAAAGAAATGGGCAGTGTTTGCATGTTTGAAATTTATAGCTTAGCATTTTAAATTGAAATAATTCATGCAATGATAATGATGGTGTTAAAATTATTTGAATCTGATAGATTTATTTCATATTAAATCATAAAAATTGCTAAAAGCTGTATTAAATATATAGTTTATTTTTTTAAAAATGTTATCTTTTCAGCATGGTTGTGTCTTTGTGAAGAGGAATTATTTTGATTCCAAAAAATGATATCATCTCTTAATTATTTAAAAGATGAAAAGATTCCTGTAAGTATTCTTTTTTCTTTTTAATAATACAAGTTTCAATGTCTATTTTTACATTTTTCTTTATAATTCTCTGCTTTATTTAATAATCTAAAATATTTACTTTCTTAGACATGGATGGTAATTTTTCCTGAGGGAACGCGTTTCAATCCAGAAGCTTCTGAAATGATTGAGAAAAGTCAATCATTTGCAAAAAGAGAGGTAGGTTAAAGTTATTTGTCAATTTTCACCTGGGTTTGAATAAACATTTCATTAATATTTTCATTAAAAATAAATTATAAAAATTTTTTTTTTCTTATAAAACAACATCAATATTATGTTATAAAACAATGATATTAATCTATTGAACAATACATTTTTATACTAAGATGAAAATGAATTTTTATCTAATTAAAAGAGAATTAATTGGAATTATCTCATAATGTTTGATTGTACACCTGCTAAATAAATTTGTCCCTTTTTTTTTTTTTTTTTTTTTTTTCCTTTTTTCACTAAGGTTAAAGTTTCTAAGGTATAAAAATGCAGACTTGCATACAAATCTGAACTTTTTTTATATAGAAAAAAAATTTATAAATACTTCTAGTGAAACAAATTTTAAAATTAAGAACAAAGCATTCACATTTATGAAATTAAATTGCATGTTCATCATGAACCAGACTTGTTATTTAATAATGCAAATATTTTAAAATTGTTTGTTATAATGTTTATTTATCACAAACATTAGAAGGCTGAAATTTGTTTTACTTTTATTGTATGGATTCGAATGTCCACATAGTGTTTTGAATGTATTCATAATGTATATAACATATTAGCAACTATATTGTGCACTTTATGCATTTTCAATTGTGTATTTTGAATACTCTTATACTTCAGTATTACTTAAACTTGTTTACAGTAAAAAAAATAAATAAATAAAATAAATTTGAGACTAATGGTAACTTCCTTCATTTTCAGGTCTTGTGCCTTTAAAACATGTACTTACACCTAAATATAAAGGGTTCTACATAGCATTAGAACATATGAAAATAATCTGATGCTGTATATGATGCAACTGTGATTTATTCTTGCACAAAGGGAAATAAAAAAAGACTTTCCGCACCAAAGCACCATCTATGTTTGGTATTAAATTTTGAATTTTTAATATTCTGATTTGCTTTATTAGCAAAGGATTTAAGTGAAATTTTTTGTATAAACAAACAATACTATCTATATTATACATTTTAAAAATGATTATAATAAGTGCTTAGATGTTAATATGAAGTGTAAATGCAGGTCTTTCATTTGAAATGGGTTCCTTCTCTTAAATTTTATTTTAAAAAAATCTTTCAATTTCGTAATTGGTTATTCCTTATAATTAATTTGATATGTTTAAGATTGCCAGTATTACTTTGTACATATGACTGTATGTAGTTGTTCGCTTAACTAAATATTTTTGTTATATTAAGCTAACTTAAAATAAATAACTAAAATTGGCTATTGAGCATTACACCATTTTTTTTATCTGCAACTACCTTTTTTGTGACAGGTTGTATAAATGATTATATCCTTTCTTGATACCCTTGCATCTCCCCTCCCCTTCAAAAGGTACTTTTAAGTATTCTGATTAACAAATAGTTTTCTTAACAAAAAAATTGTTTTTTTAGAATATCTTTCTTTAAATTCTTTTTTGCTATTTTATGAAAATTAAGTTTGTCTGGGCATTTTAACTGTTAAACCATTTAGGAATCGTATTAAGAATGTTTGATTAAAAGTTAAAACAAATCCTTAATCTTAAAAATTCTAAATAGAAATATCATAATTGCAAAATAATCTTTTTCTACATTTTAAATTTATTTTCATAATATTTGATTATAAAAGTAAATTGTAAAAATATGATAGATCAAATTTAGGAAAATACACACTAAAATATTTCCAAAGATGGTTTAATAACCCTATGCTGAAGAACATAGGGTTAACTCTATACAGTGTTTAACCTTTATTTTATACAGTGTTTAACCGTTACTCTATACAGTGTTCAACCTTTACTCTATACAGTTTAACCTCTACTTAGTTTTTTTTTTTTTAACATCAATGGGCTTCATGTAACATTTTGCAAATTTTACAGTTCACCGATGATTAATGAGGAGATGATAATACCTTCTGGAGAGGACTTTAAATGTAGCTTCCCTACATTTGAGTGTCCATTGGGTGAAAAACCCAGAAACTTATACCATGCCTGACTATCAAAGAAAATTACCTACACATTTTTTCACAATCACATTCAATCTCGCTTTCTTGAAAACAAAGCTACTGCAGGAACCCCCGGCCAGTAGATTTTGAATCTCAGCCCCTTTCCGCACGTTGAAATCTGTACAGTTTAAAATATTAAATTTTTTCATTATCATTTTCTTTAATTTAAAAACAAATAAACAATTACAGATGTAATCATTTTTAAACACATAGCTATTTTATAATCTAAATATGGATATGAAACACTTTCTAAAATACTTATAAAAATTATTAATAATTTGTTTAAATATTTTTATTTTGTTAAATTCTGGATATTTATTTCAAGAATTTGTGACTGGTTGCCGTGATGTTGTCTTAAGTGTTCATATCAATCGTATTGATATGCGTAGTGTCCCAGTTCAAGATTCAGATTTCAAAGCCTGGTTGCACAATCTATTTCACAAGAAAGACAGGTTTGTAGTTATTTCATTCATTAATTTTTCTTGTATACAACAATATCAATTTTCATTCATCCAAATTAAAGTTTTATGAAGTAATACATTTAGCTTTCTTTGAAACTAATGTGATTCTTCTCCTTAAAATTGTTTTCCATGTAACTTTTTTCAATAATCTGATCACTTCCTTTTATAATTTTATTTTAGACATGCCTTTATTTTAATATATACCTCGTTTTTTTTTTTTAATTCAGATAATTACGTTCTTTTTATAATTTCTTATAAAATTTTATACCTCTTAAAGTAAATAATTTCCGGCTTATATTATTTTGAATGTTTAAACATTGAAAAAAAAAAAAAGTTACAATTCTTATATTGAAGGTTGATCTAAACTTTCCATAATAAAATAAATTATGTATATGCATGAGATAAGGATTATTAATTAATGAGGTATTTTAAAAGAATCTAATATGTTAATTTATTCAATATAAAAATAAATTAATATTAGATATAAAATTTTTTTTTTTCTGCCTGTGAAAAATGTTTGTTTTATTAGCTAATGTAATCTGGATGATTGATCATGTGTAAAATTGGCAAGCTAGTCTAACATGATAGCTGAGGAAAATGCCATTTAGGAGGGATTTTTAATTGTAAAAAAAACTTAATTTTTAATAATTGCAATTTAATATTAAATGTTATTAAAAGAAAAACCAGATGAAAAAAATTCACACTATTATACTTTTTCTTTCAAAGCATTTTTGTACCATATATGTCTGACTAGCATCCCAAGATGTAATCTTTTTTCTCATTTCCACCGTTAAACAAGATATTTACTATTCCAAACAATCTGTGGTCAGATGATACATTAACTATAATAAAAAAATTTTCTTTTTTTTTTTTTTTTTTTAATATAGGATTCTTGATGATTATTACAGTGGTAAAAATTCTCCGTCCAATCACATTGCATTATCTAAGGGATGCAGATCTCCAGCCAAACTGCTTTCGAACTTTGGCTGTTTTTTATTCTTAGCTACATTAAGTGCTCCATTTGTTTGACATCATATGGACGTTCATTGTATTGGAAGACTTGGGTGTTTGGTACTGTATTTTATTATTTCTATTTTTAGTATTAGATCTGTTAGTTGATTTTGAGATCTATAGTCTATTCTATCATTGTTTATTAAAAATGTTGTTTTATATAATAAAGGGATCAGTTTGTTAGTCTTCTACTGATCTTTTCTAGTCTTAGCAGATTACACACACATCAACACTAAAGTTTAGAATTGTCGAACAATCTGTCCTGGATACCAGTTCCAGCTTGATTATTAAAATAGTGCTATAACTGTAGCAGAATTTAAAATACTATTAAATAGTTCTCTGAAATATTGATGAGTAAAAAAATATTTATCTATTCATTATAGTTTCTGCTATCTATACAATTACTGTATAGAATTAGAGTGGTCAGTTATCTTGATCTATATATTCATCTGAGAAATCTATTAAGAGGTTTTAAAAATATTTTTTAAAGTTTTGAGTCCTAATGAGAAAATTAGATTAGACTATAAAAAATAAAGGTGCTTTTGCTTTCTGTAGACATGTTAGATTTTTTGTGCATTTATACTAAAGCACCGGGCATTAGCCGCTTTTCTCTTCCATATTTATATATATTATTTTTTTGTTTTGTTTATTAAGAAATAATACTATTGAGTTACTTTTTTTTCTTAGTCAAATTGATTTTTGTTTGTAAGGCATGTATGTAAATTCTCATTTGTTCTGTACTGTTATTTATTGGAAAATTTTTATTAATATATATTTTTTTTCAAAGTGATATTTCTAATTTATTTTCTTCAAGAATTTGTATTCATTTGCACTTTACAAAATTTGCTGTATCTTTTTCTTGAATACTATTTAAATTGCTCAATGATATTTAGACTATGCACATTATAATAAAGATAGCCTATGTATCAAATGATTCCTAAGCAGAAAAACAAATCTTAGATTAGCTCTTTAATTTTCTCAATTTTATGTGCAAATTAAATTTTTTCAAATTTAAAAATATTTATTGTTCAATTTTTAATTTATAAAATATTAATTTTATAAATTAAAAATGACTTTATGGTTGATATTTATGAGTGCTATTTTTCACCCACCTAAGTTAAGAATGTAACTTATATTTTACAAATGTTATTTTTGTTTGGTGCTTTACATTTGTATGTAAAATATGCTGTAATTATTTACTTTTTCTTTTTTACAAAGTTTATGGCATTTGTTTGTTTTTTCTCTCATTTAATGAAATCTATTTTTATTACTGTTGTATTTTAATATTGATAACATCTTTTATCCCACTAAACTGGTTTTTCACTATTGTTATTACAAAACAATCTGAAATGTAATAAAAAAAATTACTAGTTTATAAAATTTTTTTAAGAGCAATTTGTTTTAAATACCACAAATTTTGCTAATTTGTACTAGCTATTCCAAATAAAAAAACTTAAATTATTGTTATTAATTATATTCCTGCAAATTTTTATTAGTTTTAAATTTGAAGATGTGAACAAAATTAATTGCATTTGTTTTTTAATCATCTTTCACCCTGCACATTTTTATTAAAGATATTTTTTCTTTAAATTTTTACTTATAACACTGTAATGTTATGTAATTTATTTCATATTTCTTCTTATTTTTTTCCCATGCTCTTTTAGTTTTAATTCTCTTTGCTAATGACTTGTAATTCATTTTGTTTT